>JAQIXU010001117.1:0-20448 GCA_034701245.1 Strigamia transsilvanica | reverse complement strand
CTGTAAAATCATCTATTTTACCTGTAAAATCATCTATTTTACCTGTAAAATCATCTATTTTACCTGTAAAATCATCTTCTCGTGTAAAATCGATTTTTCCTGTAAAATTATCGTTTGATTCTGGAAAATCATCGATTTTTCCCGTAAGATCATCGATTTTTCCCGTGAAGTCAGTCTTCTCGTGTAAAATCGATTTTTCCTGTAAAATTACTGTTTGATTTTGGAAAATTAACTTTTTCCCTGTAAAATTAACTATTTTTCCCGTAAAATCATCGATTTTTCCCGTAAAATCATCGATTTTTCCCGTAAAATCATCGATTTCTTCTGTAAACCTGCAAAATCGTTATCCCTTACGTTTTTCTTTATATTTTTTCCCATTTTCTAATTCAAATTTTAATTTTCAGGTGCCGATTTTTCAAACGAAGATATGATGAATTTACCAAGACCAGAGGACGGCCGCATCACGCAAGCTCAGAAAAACGAACGACTTCAACATCAACTGAAGGTGAACAAAATTTACTAATAAAACCCCCCAAAAAAACACTTCCTAACACATTTTTAAATCGCAGGAACTGAGCAAAGAACTCGAGGAAAGCAAAGAGCTAAGTCTATTGACGAAGAACGATCTGCTGCATCAAGAAAACGTGAAGCAGGGCCGAGATAAATACAAAACCCTTCGCGAAATCCGCAAAGGAAACACAAAACGACGCGTGGACCAATTCGAAAACATGTAAACACGTTTCAACCAATTGGAAATTGTTCATTCCTCAACTAAAAACAACAAAAAAAAAAGTAATAATAATAATAAACGATGAATGCAAGTTGCTTGTACTACATTCGGGAAAGGTTTTGACAATTTGTAATTAAGTAGCGAGCGTTTGTATTCCATTTATCCATTATAGAAATTATTTACGTTATGCAGTTATATTTTTTCTTTCTTTCTAATATTTTGGTGTAATTAGATTGTGACAAGGTTTGCTTCCCGTATTATTTTTGTTTATTTTTGTTTTTGTACCGAATTGTGACTTTATAAACGATTTTCAAAGAGATTTGTTTTTTTGTAACTTAAATTAATAATTGAAAGTTGAAAAAGTTGTCTTCCCGTCACTAATTTATATGTACTTATGTCCATATTTACTAAAAACAAACTTATATACATTGCCATGGCAACAGGAAGTGACGTGGGCAGGTTTATGCACATTTCTTTTTCTTTTCTTTTTGATTATTATTAAAAGAATAAAAATTTATTATGAATGTTTAAGAAATTTGGTGAATAAGAAAAATGAATTGTAAATTGTGGAGCTGTAAAACTGCTGAAAAGTTAAAGGTTAAATTGTAACTCGAGAGTATTTTTAACACCTTGTTGAATCTTACCAGTTAAAAATGTTGATTAACGTTTATTTCCGGTTTTGTTTTTGAAATTGAAATTGGCTGACCCAGTTTGAGAGTATATTTTGATACGGTAGACGAATTTTATATTTTTTCTTTTTCCACTAAAATGAATGGGCATAAGTTTTATTCCTTAACTGCAGATTAAAAATTGTTATTTCTAGAATTTACGGGCGTTACGATTTCTTGCGATGAATTTTCCGATGGTTGGCAATAAAATTATCATTCTCGCTTTTATTCACCTCGATTACGAAACAAAAACATTATTTACGAACAAATAATCAAATAAACTATGAATTATTTGCATTTATTTGCGTATTTTATTCGTTTTTATTTACACGAGACGTAGTAGGAGCGTTTTTGTGAGTTCGACATCAGCGCCGCCGTTTGACGGAAATTCGAACGAACGTAGATTACCTAGTCGCAACTAGAAAGGACATTTTGTTGGTTGCCAAATCCCGTCTAATTCGCGATGGATATGTTCAATTCGGTCACATCGAGCGTGACAACTTGGTGGGGAACGAAAGGAATGAAGAAACCCGGCGAGGGAGAAAAACTTGACGATCCCAAAACCGAGCCGTTGTTGGCAGCGCCCGAGACGACGGATCGGGATCGCGATCGGGATCGGGATCGGGATCCGACGCCTCTGTCCGCGGCGTCGAACGACGAAGCGGGCAAAAGTCCAGTTGGGAGCGATAAAAGTTCGCCGACGAGCGAGGCCGATAGTGCGAGCATCGTGAGCCAGCCGGAGGAGATTCCCGAGGACGTGAAAGAGAAGCAGGGCTTCAGCGGCATCGCGGGCGACATTGAGGAGGTTTCGAATAAGGCGTTGCAATCTGCTAAGAATTTGGGAAGTAAGAGGCGATTTTTGGGAGGTTTTTCGTTGGTTTTATTGATTTTTGTTGATTTTTTTGGTTTTTGTTGCAGGTTTTCTATTTTCTGGAGTGAAGAAAGCGGGGAAAAGTGTCTCGGATTCTGCGAAACAGTTCAAGCATACCGTCGAAGAAAATGTGAGATTGTGATTGCAAAATGTGACAGAGATGTTGGAAAATGGCTAAAAATGTTGAAAAAAACGATAAAATTGTTGGGAAATGTCAAAAAATGTTGGAAAAGTGACAAAATGTTGGAAAAATTGGCACAATTCTAACTCAAAACGGTTAAAAAATGTCAACAAATGACAAAATATTGCAAAATATTAGAAAAAATTGGCAAAATTCTAACTCAAAAAGGTTAAAAAAAAGTCAACAAATGGCAAAATATTGCAAAATATTGCAAAATATTGCAAAATATTAGAAAAATTGGCAAAATTCTAACTCAAAAAGGTTCAAAAATGTGAACACATGACAAAAATATTTTTAAAAAAAAAAAGGCAAAACTAACAAAAAAACGTGAAAAAATGGCGAAATATGACAAAATCGAGAGTTCGTCTTTTATTTCGCCCTCAGAGCATTCTGGGCGACTTCAACAAGGAGCAAGAAGCGTTTTTGCAAGACAAGAACCAGCAGCGAACCGAAGCCGCTGTTCCACCCTGGGTCGGTTACAGCGAAGAAGAAGACATGAAACAACAAATTTTAGGATTATCAATGGTACCTAACAAAAAAAAACCCAAACTAATTTTTAAAAAAACATGATTTATCCATTCAAGGATCGTCGTAATTTCCTGCGAAGTCCTCCCACCGGCGTTTCCTTCCAGTTTAATTACGACACCATGCATCCTATAGCCCAAGCAACTCTGGCCGAGGACGAAAACCTACAGAAAATGCGTTTCGAATTGGTACCAAAATGGTAAAAGAAGAAAAAAGAAAAAAAAAATCCAAATTTTCTTATTTCTTATTTTCATTTTCGCCATCTAGTATCAACGAAGAGAACTTCTGGAAGAATTATTTTTACCGAGTGTCGCTCATTAAGCAGTCGGCTCAACTGTCGTCCCTATCCCAGGAAACGGGTATTTAACTCGCAATTTCTTCCCAAATGCTTCAATTCACGCTTAATACGAATTGCAGGCAGCACTGGTGGCGATTCTTCCGGGAAATCGTCCCGCAAGAGCTCCGTAGGTGACAGCAAAGGTGAATTTATTTGTTTCTCTCGACAAAATCTTTTATTATTTCAACAATCTGCCGCTAGGGTTAGGGTTACGGTTAGGGTTATTATTATTTTATGTTTTTTTTGTTTTTGTTTCGTTTTATTCTTTATTTTCTCGTTTATTTCGAATAGAACTTTTAAAGAAAGAGAGTGAAACTTCAGATATTGAAGAATTAGCCGCGAAACAAATATCTAGTGAAAATATTGAAACAGAAACGAAAGTCGATGCTAAAACTCGCCGGAATCCGCAAGACAAAATCGAAAACGGTAATAACTCTTGAATTTAAACACGGGATAACATAGAACGGACTTCGACCTGGCCCAAAAAATTTTAACTGCCATTAATTTATTCGCGCCACCTGCTGGAAATAATACGCGAAATTTACGAGCAACTGAATCAACATGGACGAGTTATTGAACCGTTTTAGGCCTATTTTTATTTATTATTTTGAATTTTTTTGAATTTTTCTTTTCGAATGTAATCTTAGTAGGATATTTTTGGTGTTTTGTTCTAGAGGAGGAGTGGGAGAAAGAGTTGCAACAGGAGCTTCAAGAATATGAGGTGGTGACGGAAGGCGAACAACCGCACATGGACGACGCCGAATGGGAAAAGGAAATTCAGAAAATGTTGGCAGCTGAAGATTCACACAACAAGAACACGGGTTGAAGAAACATGCATTTCCATACATTTATCCCGATTAAGCCGCGAGTTGATTTTATTTTATCTCTATTTCTATTTCTAATAGTTTGTTTTTGGATATAACAATTTGCAAAAATATCCGCCTTCCAGTACAGTTGTGAACGGCTGTTTCGTTTTCGTGACGTCACGGCCGATTCACAACTGTACTAGAAATTTGCAAAATGAACATTCCACGAGTGTTTTTTCGTAATGAAATGGGACTTGGTGAGTCGTTTACTGCCCACAAATTCTGATTTTTAATTTTTCCATATTTCCCTTCATTCTTTTTAGTGAATGTTGTGTAATATTTAACTAAAAAAAACAAACAAATGAAAAATAATATCAAACGTATCATTCACTTTTCGTCATTTGTGATAAAACCATGTGGTTTCTGGTCCGGTATTTAGTCGTGTTGTCTTCCTGCCAATTTTCACACTCCTTTGTAGTTTGTTATTGTTCTTTTCGATTTTGTTTTCTTTTATTTTTTGGTGCGTGATAAATACGTCTGAATAGAATTTAAACAATTATCTCTATATCCGAAATAAACGACGGTATCTTCCTGTAGCTAACTATATAAAAGGGTTAAAATTCTCCACCTAGTGACGAAAACTATAATACGAGTGAAAAATATCCCCCCAGTTTATGACCATAGTCTTTAAATAGTACGTAAACCGTGTTTTGGTTTTGTTTTTTCCGCTTGGAATTGTTTTTATTTGTATATAAACAATGTATATAGGAATAAAATTCTAAATAAGTGTTAGCAATATTCGATGCGGCGCAACTTAGTGTCATTTCTTCCTACTAGATGGCGTGCGCCATCTCGCGATAAATTACACCGCGCGTCATTAACTCGTAACTGATCCACACACATTATTAAATAAAGTTTCTTCACTTTCCGAAAACCACCTGCTTACTATCAAATAAATAACGATTTACTCAATTTTTATTACCCAATAAACAATTCAAATAAATAAAAAAAAGAAACACAACGCCGACGAAAAACAAGTACCAAGGCCAGGGTTATTTCTCTCATTAATTTACCACTATAATGGCCGCCAGGAATCCCGCAGAAAACAAAAACAAAAAAAACATAGTAAAATTTAACCATTCACAAAGAGTTAAAAATAAAAAAATAAACCAAATAAAACCCCTCGAAAAAAAACATCGTCGTTTTAAACCACGTGGTTGTGTTTGTATTTGGGATGCCCTCCCGACCAATCAGAATCCAGACCGATCAAGCTCGCCCCGCCCGCCGCCTATTTAAACGGCCCAACCGGCGCGCATCGCGCCACTTGCACTTGCCAATGCGAGGGACCATGCCGCACCACCGCGATGCGCGCATCCTCAAACAGAACAACAATGCCGAGTACGAGTTTGATCAGTACCAAGAAACGATCGAAAACCACGACCCGAACGTCACTCAATGCTGCGTACCCAGCGGCTGCTGCGTGGGCGAGCCGATCCGCCTGGACGAGCTGAGCAACACGACGAAAGTCGTGTGCAACAACGAGCAATGCCAAGAAGGCACGTACATGCACCGGCTCTGCTTCGACGGTTGGGAACAATCGGTGCTCATGTATCTCCGATCGACCGGCAGAGCGCGCAGTTGGAGCGAGAAGCAGCGGCTGCAGAACTTGTGGACCAAGAAGGGCTACGACTTGGCTTTCAAGGCGTGCGGCTGCCGATGTGCCAAGGGACACTTGAGAAAAGATCTCGACTGGTTGGCTCCGATCAGTACGAACTACGACGCGAAAAAGAAGAAGTCGCGGCGGAAGAAGAACGACAAGCCGGCGCTCGGCCTCGGCTCGGGCGCGGGCGGCGGTGCGGCCACGGCGCCCGCGCTGCTCGCTAGCGGCAACGGCGCACTCAATGCGCGGGAAGGCAGGGAAGGCAGACCGATGCTGCGCATCCGCACCAATAGTCTTTCCAGCACTAGTTCCAGCCCGCCCAACTCGAGTTCGGCCGAGTCGCCCAGTTCGCCGTTGCATTCCGGCTCCGGTTCGGGCGGTCGGAGGAAAATTAAATTCGACTTTTTTTCCGATCGCGTCACGAGTGGCAGCATTTTTAGTCGCAGGATGGATTTCAGCTCGTTTAATACACTGCCACGCCATAAAATCAACTCCTATCATATCAAGGTAGGTTTCGGCTTTTCCGCGCTAGATGGCGCGCGCTGCCGCGCGCTTAAAATCTTGTCAATATTTTCGTTTTTTCTTTTTTGGGAAAGGGAAAATGGGGCCGGAAAGTGCTGGGATGGTGCCAAGACGTGACAGTTATCGTAGTCAATGTCAAGGTTAAATCCCGAAAGGATTTTTTTTCGTTGAAATTCCGAAATTTGATGCAGAAATGGGAAAACGGCGCGCGCCATTTTGGTTTTTCAAAGATGAGAATTTTGATGGAGGAATTGAAGGTCGTGCGATGGAGGCGACCAATTCGATGTGTTATTTTAAATGTTAGTGAATGAACCCGACTTCCTGCAGGTATAAATAACCACTTGTTTCCTGTATTTTATACTCGCGAAATGTATTTATATCTAATAAATATTTGCGCGATGTTATGAGGAACGTTTTATGGCAATTTATCGCGTTTAATCTCGCTAACAAATATGAGTTTGGCCTTGGTGTGTTTGCATTCTCGTGCGATGTGATGTGATGCGCTGCCGTGTTTCGACTCGCGACTGGCCAATTATTTTTCGCGCATTAAAACGAATAAATTGATCGGGGTCAGTGTGTTGAGAGTTAATTTTAGATTTTTCTTTGGGTTGGTGGTTTGCCAGAGCGGTGTGTTAATTTAAGGATGAAATAAACAGTCGGCCATTTTTTTTTTGTTTTTTTTTGTTTTTTTTAGTTTAATTATATTGATGGTTTTTTTTGGTTTTTTTTTGGTTTTTTTTAGATGGAAGATGACGGGAATCATGGAAATGATGATACACGTTGTTTTATATTGTCCAGTTTGGCAGCGTCGAAGACTTCCAAGACGGCGTGCATCTTGTGCCACAACAACATGATCATTTTCGATAGATATCCGCTCATCGACGGCACGTTTTTCCTTTCGCCGAGACAACACAGCCGCAGTTGTGTTCCGGTTTGTGAGATTTTTTTTTCTTTTAAACATTTTGATTTTTCTTGAAAAAGTTTGGTTTTTCTTGAAAAAAATTGGTTTTCTTGAAAAAAAATTGGTTTTTCTGGAAAAAATTTGGTTTTTATTGGAAAAAATTTGGTTTTTATTGGAAAAAATTTGGTTTTTATTGGAAAAAATTTGGTTTTTATTGGAAAAAATTTGGTTTTTATTGAAAAAAATTGGTTTTTATTGAAAAAAATTGGTTTTTCTTAAAAAAAATTGGTTTTTCTTGAAAAAATTTGGTTTTTATTGAAAAACTTTGATTTTTATCCATGAATTTCAATTATATCCCAAAAAATTTAATTTTTACCCATAAAAATTTAATTTTTTTTTTTTTCAAATAAGCTTATTTTTCCTCTCAATCGTCCATATCCCTGTGGATATTTCCCCAAAATGGCACCGACTAGTCTAAATAACGAAACAAACAACATTATTGCATGAACCTTGATTATGACTCACAAAACGGGCCATTTTTCCAATCCCTATCAAAGGTTCAAAGTCACACACAAGAAACGAACAGCGAGGATGTGTTGACATCCGCCTACCTTTGACAATGAATGAGCGCGATGGAAAATTCCTCGTTTGGCTCCATTCCAAATCGCGCAGCATTTCGCCCCCAGAGTGCACCGCGCGCCCTTAAAGCTGCACCGTACATCGAAATGTGTGTCAGTGTGCGAGCAACGAAAACGTGCACAACCAAAACGCAAACACCAAAAACCAAACCACCAAACAGTCAAATCCTCCACGAATCAAACTGTAAATCGATCCAATAAAATCCGATCTAGATATTTGCACCTAAAAATGACTTCCTGGATTTAGGGTTAAATGTTGATGTAAAAATAGAAATCTAATGAGAAAAATGTGTAATTTAATCGTATCATGTAAAAGATAATTTAAAAAAAATACACACTTCAATTTTGATCTTTATTTTTCTATTTTTAATCTATTTTAATGGCCGAGTTGGAAACAGATGAGATCCAGTTGGTTGTGGCAGTCAATGCCCAACTTATTGTTTTCACCACTTGCCCGTAAATCGCGCATCGGGGTTCGAGGCTGCAAAAATGGCGGCTGATGTTCGAACAAACCGCCGAATAAAAACGCTGTTTTGTGTCCTTTTTTTTGTTTTTTTTTATCGAAAGAGATACAAATTTACAATTTACAAATTTATAATTTACAAATTGCGATATTTATTTATTTAATGCGGCATTTTGGGTCGGCACGGCACTCTTTGACTCCGGTTCGAGATTATAGCGAGATTGCAAATGGCGGAGTATCGCGAGTAGAAAATTGTTGAAAAGACACAAAAGTTGAATGAGATTCATGATGTGGAACTGTGGAAATTTCAGGTCAAGTTGGACGGACGCCAGCAGTATCTTTGTGCCGTGTGCATGGGCTGCTTGGAAGGCTGGAACACGATGATTCGATGTCGCTATTGCTTGAGTCCGTGGGATGGCAGTTCACTAATCCTCGGCACCATGTACTCGTACGACATCTTCGCGGCCACCCCGTGCTGCGGCGAACGACTCAAGTGCAACAACTGCCATCGCCAGCTGATGATGCCCGAGCAAAGACTCGCCTTCTTCAGCGACTACAGCCACAGTTTACCCTGTCAGCACTGCAGGCTCATCGACTTCCATTTTGTTAAATCTCTCTCGACTTACAATCGACGAGAGAGGGAGCAGTAAATTCGATTAAATTCGATAAAATTCAATGAAATTCGACGTTTTTTTTTATTATTATTTTTTTAATTGTAAAAATTCAACAAATGAAGCTCAAATCATGGATTTGTTTTATCATTTATAAAACCTAAGATTTTTTATTTTTATTTTTTAGTTTTTATCTTTTTTTAAATTTCCGATCATCGAGTTGATGTTTCTGGTAAATTGATCGATCAGTTTCGCCCGGGTGGATTTTTTATCACTGTAAACTATATTTACTACTGAAAGAAATGTTATCCTTAGTAGTGATGGTAAAATGGCGCCATTTAAAGTGAAAATAATAAAATAAAAAATGTATAAAAAAAAAAAGATATATATTAAAAATAAAAAAAATATTAATAATATTATTATTATATATATATATTTTTATTTGTAACTTTATGCCCGTAGTAATTCGTTTAAATAAAGTTGACACGTTTCTATGTATTTGTTATTAGTGATTTTCTAATTTGGGGATTTTTATTTTTATTTTTTTTAAATTTTTAAATTTTTAAATTTTTAAAAAAAAAAAATAATTAAAAAATAAAAACAGTGCTCTTTGTATCGGTTTGTACATTCCTTTTACGGTTTTAAAAGAATAAAGAGTTTAGTTTAGTTTTGAGAGAAATGCACATGACAAAACGGACAATAAATTGAAAGAATTAAAAAAATTAGATTTTTGATTTATTTTTCATTTTTCGACATAATTATCAATTTTTTTCTAGATTTAAAATTAAAGTTACATTAAAATGCAATTTCCCCGTTGTCGTCATGGACTAAGGGGGTCCACGAATGTGTTTTTTAATTTTTTTTTGTTTTCTTTTCTCCTTCAGTTTGTAGAGCACTGTTGATAGATGAATGAAAAGCACTTGGGGGAGTAAAGGAAATGCAAAGGGTTGGAATCTCAGGTCGCTATGTACGCACAAGGATGGAAAAAATAAAGGATTTTGTTTATTTTGATTTTTTATCGATTTTTTTGTGCCTTTTCAATTTCTTTTCGATGTTACTTAGTAGGAAAAGTGCAATTTGTGCGATTATTATTATTTAAGAAAATATAAAAAAAAAAATTGTTAATTAAAATATTTTTGTTTGGTTTTTTAAATGTTGTATTGCAGATATTAAACAAACATTGCCCTCTCACAACTGGATCTTATTCCCTCCCGTATTTGTATAGCTTTGATACTTGTCACACGAATATTAGGTTCCTGCAAAAAAAAAAAAATAATAAAAAAATAAAAATAGATTATATACATAAATATATATATAAATATATATAATAATAAGTATTAAAAAACTTTTTCTAGCGTTAATATTTTTGATACGGCATAAAAATGTCAAAAAATAAACAAATAGAATCGATCAGTGTTTCCCCTCCAAAAAAATGTAAAAAAAAACCAAAAAAACAAGAAAAAAAATACTGAAGTACCTGTAAATTAATCAAATTGTATTAGTATTTAGCTGTCCCCCTTTTTCCAAACTAATAATAATAAATGATGTTTTTTTTTCAATTTCTATGTGAGTTGTGTGTGGAAACTTCAACTGTAAAAAAAAACGAATAGCAAAAACTCAGCAAAACAAACGACTCGTTTTCGTTGATTTCCGTTTAACTTCCGCTACTTTATTCCATTTTTACGACGTGTTTACTTGACAAACTCGGCCTTGGTCGTTTAGTTTTCGCTTTTCACAGTCGTCCGTCAAATTTATTTCATTTATGAAAACAAACAAACACAAAAATTCAATTGGATTTCGCAGGAAAACAAACACGAGTGCCTTAAAATTCCTGACTAATTACTAATTACAACGAAAAACTACAAACTACAAATGCAGTTTCCACATGCCACAATTAAAACTGTAATAAACTAGTCCTAAGAGGCTCCTTCTACTCATTTTAGCTCCTAAAACAATTGTCACTGCTTCAAAAGCTTCAAAAGCTTCAAAATTACCACTCACCCATTCACATAACTGCCAAAACTAATAACACAATGCATTATGTCCAGTGTGTTTTCTCTATGTAGTAGTCCAATGGCACCTGCAAATCAAATAAATTTAAGTTTCCCTTTAAATACAGTAGAGTTTCGCTTATCTAACCTTCGCTTTGTTTAGAGTAGGAAACAAATCTGTTAGAGCAGGGCTGTTGCCATGGTGATGAAATTTTGTCTTTTTGAAAGACTGTAAGTTCATTTCTTCAGTTAATTTCTTCTGTTTTGTTGTAAAACATGATTATAACATACTGTAGTTTGAAATTATAACATAGTTTGACGTTTAACAGGCTTTTTCTTAACACCTCCGTATTATCGGATAAGCGAGAACTCTACTGTACATGACTTATAGTCAAAAATTCACTGTTTCATTGCAGTGGCATTGATTTTAGAAGGTAAAATGGTCTATTTTTGTGTATTTTTATTTTTTGGGTTAATTTTTAAATTTTTAAATTTTTAATTTTTTTAAATATTTAAATTTTGTAGATTGAAAAATGTAATGAGATCCTTTTTGTAATTGATATATGTATTTGTCAGATGCTGGTAATGTTTAATGATTTATTACCATTTAACTTTTCATTTTTTGTACTGTGGAGACATCTTTTTTTTCTTCTTTTTTCTAAATAAAAGTTTAATGTCTCGTTTCATTTGCGAATGTTTTTGTGTAGCATGAAATCAAAGATGGACATTTGAGTTGCGTAATCGAAGCAACACCCAACGATTTAAACAGACGCAAGAAGAGTTGAAGGAGATAAATATTATGCTGCGATCAAGTAATGACATCATCTCGTTGTTACATAAAAAGGGTTAGCCCTTTTTACGCAACCGGTGATGTCATTACCTTCGTGAGCGCCTTAGGTCCGCGTGGGAGGACCTGTTGTGGTAAATTTTAAGGACCCACGACAGGATTTTCAATTAGTTTCGACTCTGAGGTAATAAATAAGATTTTAATAGCGATATTTAGGTTGTTTGTTTCGTGGTTTCCGTTTTTTGGAGAATCGGGTTTTCCCGTGCGCCCGCATTGTCGATGACGGAGTAGCGATCGAATCGACTCGAATTAATGAAAAATTGATTCATCTACGGAATCTACAGCGAGATAATGAAACGAGAGACATTCAAAGCCAATTTTAGTATTTAATTTAATTTTTTTTTCTTTATTAGTTTATTTATAACTTAATTACAATTCCAATCGTCCACCTTTTATAAAAACCCTAAACCGCTTTAAATTCAAATTACAGCTACCGTTTTACCTCGCTTTTTCGGCCATGGCCGTGTATCTTAAAACACTACTTTTTAAGATTTAAAAATGTGTAGCATATACAGCCATGGCCGTATACTCGAGGTAAGCTCGGCCATGGCCGTATAAATCAAGGATTACGAACAAAACAAAATTCAAAACAAAATTCAAAACAAAATTCAAAACAAAATTCAAAATATTTATTTTTTGGCGCACGGTGAAATGTCACCCGGTGAAATGTCACCCGGTGAAATGTCC
Organism: Strigamia transsilvanica; assembly: GCA_034701245.1. NCBI lineage: Eukaryota > Metazoa > Arthropoda > Chilopoda > Geophilomorpha > Linotaeniidae > Strigamia > Strigamia transsilvanica. The sequence goes on along the minus strand of JAQIXU010001117.1, from coordinate 8,010 downwards.
CCAAACCGAATTGATTGCGTCAAACCTTTTCCGATTGCGATTTCCTCGTCATTTTCTTCTTCTTGTTCACCTCCGCCATCTTGAGGAACCTCAGCGGCAGCATCCCTGTCACCACTTAGAGGAAGGGATGGAATAACTGGCTCATCAAGTGGCAAAGATTCCATGACAATGTACGGTAATAGATATCGACAATCCGGAAACACGCGTCTCGGCGGCTGTTCTACGCGCATGCGATTGCGCACATTTTTTGCCCACTTTAAACAGCCATGGCCGTCTAATTCGAGTATACAGCCATGTCCGGCTAATTCGAGTATACGGCCATGGCCGAAAAAGCGAGGTAAAACGGTAGTATTTGTTCGGGAAAATCGAAAGGGGCAAATTGCATCATTTGGGTTATTACAAGGTGATGTCCAAAGTGGCAGCTTTTCACCCAAAAAAGGAGACAATCGGAAAGCAATTTAAAATTTAAATTTATTCATCATTTTGCAGTGCAAAAGGACCGGCATTAACTTAATGAACAAGCGGAAACGGTTTTGTAAAACATTTCCCCCCTCTACCGGTGATAAAGTAAATAAAAATAAAAATAAAAATAAAAACGACGAAAATAAGCCGAAATTCAATTGATCTTCAAACCCAAGTGATTAAATTACATCACGATTAATTACCAAAGAATTTTTTAAAGAAATTAAATTTTATTTATTTATTTTATTTTAGGTAAATAATATTATAATTGTGTTTATAAATTCGGCTGGTAGAATTTTGTTTATTTAGTTAACGATGTCAATTGTATAAATATCCTCGTTGCAATTATTTTGCTTCGGATGTCCTTGAGAGAAACGATGGTTTCATCCCCTTGAAGCCCTTGGAAACAGCAACGTTCGTCGTTCTCGATTCACGGTGAAGGTCGATCGATAGAAGGCAACGGTCTACAACTTGGCACTGCGCCTGCTTTAATTCTGCATTTTCGTCGCCAGGCTTCTCTCTTATCATATTTCTAAAGAAATAAATATTTATTTTCCTTATTTTTCTGTTTTTATTTTTTGAAATAAATATAAAATCGTGTTTTGGAATAAAACTATTTCCCTTTTTTTGTCTTTATTTTTTTTAATATTCGTTTTCCTGGATCCTTAAACGAGTTTCCTGTGCAGGAAGAAACCCAGAATTCATTACAATGAAATAACCATTGAAGAAATAAAAAATTATTTCTTTTCTAAAAATCAAAAATATATAAAAATTTAAAGAAATTAATTTAGTTTATGTGAAATAAATAAGGAGAGTTCGACTTTAATTTCTATTTCTAGTGTTCGAAATTAATCCTATTAAAAGTAGACTTTGTTCCTGAATTTAATTCAAATAACCAAATACTTAAAATTTTAATTATTAATTTTACGTCTAATATAAAACAGTAATTATTATTTTATTTTTTTTCAATTTATCGTCTAATGTTCCTATTTAAATAATACTAAAAGAAATCGAAACCGTGTTATGACGCTGCATCGTATTTTTAAATAATAACGGCGCTAGATGGAATCCAAGATGGAATTCAACCGCCAAAAATACACACGAAACTCGGTCAACGGTCATCTACATCGATCCGTAAGTTAAAACCCTTAAAAAAACTCATCAACTAAATAATTAATCCCTCGATTTATTATTTCTAGATCTTTTTCTACGACGTTTTTTCGATCGTAAACGGCGCTCACGATTTAACCCTAATTTAGCCACAACGATGTCCCGCGCTTTTCCGGTCATTTTCCGGCCAAATCGACCAATTCCAGGCTCCGAACCACCATTTTCGACCTCAAAACGGACCAAACTTCGAAGGTAGATCGACCAATTTATTTATTTTCAAGTTAAAATGAAATTATCGAGGAAAAACCTCAAAAATTGTATCAGTTTCCCCGTCTTCCCCCATTGAAATGTCCTTGTAATCGGGCAGGAAATGGAAACCAGGCACCTGTAAATATTTCTCTCTTGTTGAGAAACGTCCCCGACACATTGCCTGAGGTTAGGGCTTTGTACAAGGTTCCGTAGTTTTGTGGTCTCTATACGCTGCTCCCATGCGGAAACGATGGGGCGCAAAATGGCGGAATTTGAATTTAAATTTGCAAAATTGTTTATATTTTTATTGTTCTGCAATGTGTGGGTGTTTAAGGTCGATTTTTTAGTGTGATATGGTATGACTAATGGATCAGCAACAGGTAAAACAGGTGCGATTCCATGGGGGGGCTTCGAAAACCGAATAAAAAAAAATTTAAAAAATGGCGGAATGGTTCAAGGTTAGAATCTAATCTAAGGAGGAAGGAAGAGAGTTTTGTTTTTGGTGAATTTCCATTTTTATTTTAAAGGTGACGAGTTCGTTCAACCGAAAATTGCTCGCCTTTCGAATCGTTAGTGAAAATCGGAAAAATGTACCGCGCATGCGCCGACTCGCATTGGGCGGCCATTTTTGTTGTAGTTAAAAATGGCGAATTTTTTTATTTTTATTTTTGGGAAAGGGTTGACGACATTTTGGCATAAGAAACGCATGCGGCTCACGGTCGCAAATTATGCACTCGTGAGTAAATGCGTGATGTGACTATCAAGTAATTAAAGATCAAACGAGTGAGTCAACATGCCAAACTAAAGCAGCGATTTCCTTGTACGGACCGGGATTTGGCATTGCATGGATGCCGGGCTGGTCGGCCCTCCGTCCGCCATTCCCAACAATGAACGGCGGCCTCGTTTTCGTGCTGCGGGAGGTCGAATTTCCACTGTGCGTTAAACGTTCGTTTTTTATTGATTTATTGGTTCGACGAGTCGTTTGTTGTTGGTTTTGACTTATCCTTGACATTGATAACATTGATATGTACCGTATGATAAGTCAAGGACAGGTTGGGACGAAATAAATATAAAAATAAAAACCTGTTTACAACAAGCAGAAAAATAGTGTTTACAACGCGATAAAAAGATAACGAGAAATCGGATGATTTATTGATTTTTCGCCCGTATTTATTCTCAAAACCCGATAAAAACGATTAAGTTTCCCATTATTTTTCATCATTTTCCATCCCCCAACCTTTTAAAAATAACTGACGGCTTTAATTCCGCGATTCAAGGCCAAGGTCGAAAGCAAACAAAATGGCGCCTCATCACGGCGATGCAGTTACGATTCAGTGGGATGAGAGTAGAAGAGAGAGCGAGAGAGAGAGAGAGAGGAAAGGCGGCGCATGCGCACTGCCCAATCGCTACCTACAAAAACGGGTTTATCTCCGCGTATGACGTCATCGTAACCTTGACCGTGGTGTTTTTTAAAAATTTTTGTCGAATTTATTTTTGTTTTCTATGCCGTCACGATCCGAAGGCCGAATTAAATATTTGGACGTGGGGGTGGCGAAAATGGAGGTGATTTGTGTGTAATCGCGGAGATGCCCGCTTATGTAATGTTTTTGTTGCCATGGAAACGAGAGCGCGGAAGAGTATGATTTGAGGGCGAGTGTGATTTGCTCGTTTTGTTTCTCGCGATTTATTCTGTATTGTTGGCCGGAAGTGAGTTTTTGTTGAGCTTTTCATCGAATATTAATTTATTTGGGTGGTTTGGTTGGTTGGGAAGCGGCGAATGCGAAAGGCTTTAGTCCGCTCTCCCGAAAGGAAATTAGACATGCAAATGCAATTAGGTTTGATGCTGTAGTTTGTTTTCCATGTAATTCGATTTCTTCTTTTTTTTTCTCGCCGTGTTCTGACAGTTTGGTTATCATGAGCTGACAGTTTAAATTTTTAAATTTAGAAATTAATTTTTTTTTTTTTTTTTTTTTTTTTTTTGGGCTATGAAAAATTGATTTTTCAAATATACGGCGATCGCGCTCTCATGCGGCGACAGGTCGACCCGATGCGGCATCGCGATGGAATCTCCGTCGAAATAAAAAAAAAATTAAATTTTTTGATTTTTTGATTTTATTTTTTTGATTTTGAATTTTTTGGGAATCAAAATCGGTTTATTATTTAAAAAATTTTCAAAAAAAAATTAAATTTTGTTGTTAAAAATTGATTTTTCAAATATACGGCGACCGTGCTCACATGCGGGGTCAGGTCGACCCGATGCGGCATCGCGATGGAATCTCCGTCGAAACGAAAAAATTCATTTTTCCCATCATTATTGTTTATTTTCCTTAAAATTTACGAATCCACATCGCGATTTATTTACGTCCATGTTTGATCTGTGAATAGCAAATTATTTACTCAATGGTATCACACAAGAGCGAGATCTTTCCGTGGGTGGCGCCCCTCGCGATCAGGGCGGGCGGAACCGGTTTCAAGGTTAAAGAGGACATCACATTGCTGGTCTCCAGATGAAAGCAAAAGCCGATCTAAAGAATTACCATGACAACCAAAACAACATTTCCATTCTTAAAAACCACAAAAAAAAAAAAAAAAATTACTTAATTTTCTCAATTTTTACATACGACCGGTCGCTAAACCGCATCCATTTTCTATTTATTCCAACGAATACGAATTGTTTCGCATAATTTGATTGAGTTTGATTCGGTAAATTGGGTCAGTATAAAAATTGGTTAGTGGTGCGGGGGAGGATGGCGAAGTGACCTTGAAACGCCTCGGTTGCCATGGTTGCAGATGGTACGTAGCGCGATCGATGTGCCGCTTCGCGCGCCACTCGCGCCGCTGAATGGGATCGCTCCGTTCGGCCAATGCACCTACTAAAACCGATGCGAGGTAAACAAGATCTGCACTTCCAAATGCCAACTTCCAGCGCCAGGGTGTGCGCTGCGCTGCGTCAATCGAAACTTGTCGCTTTTCGATGGAATTTTTATTTGTTTTGTTTCATTTAATTTGAGAGATTTGAGATAGTTTTTTTTTTAATTTTTTTTTTTTTAATGTGAAGGTAAAATGGGTTTGGTTACATACCTGGTCTACGTTTGGGTGAAATTGGAAACCGAAATGCATTTACGAGCGTGTGTTTGGTTACATGGGTTATCAATACGTCATGGAGTGATTGAATCGAGTGCATTGTTTGCGTTTAATGTCACATGTTTGGGCTAGAAATTTGAGTTTTTATGATTTTTTTTATTTTTTTTATTTTTTTGGGTGGGAAAAAAATTGGTCAACAAATGTTGGGTTTCCTGTTGTGGTTGTTTAATCAAATGTGATTTAAAGCTGATTTTTTTTTTTTTTTTAATTTTTAGTTTGGATTTTATCGATGGTTTGGTCGATTTTCTTATCTTTTGATTGAGTTTTGGCTGAAGGTTTTCTATTTTTATCTTTTTGTTTGTTTTTTTAAATTTTTTTTTTTACTAAATCTGGATTTTTTTGTTTGTTTTATTTGGTTTGGAATTTAATGTGATTTTGGTGAACGAAAACGAAGCGTGATGAAAATGAACCGCGGTTTGGTTATCCCAGTCTAATAAATTATATATGTCTTGAGAAACCGTGGTGTTCTGAGTCTAATTATTCATCTCTCTGTGTTTGTGTTTATACATATCTCACGGTAGAGGGAAAGTGATACATTTTGGGCATTGTATTCAACTAAATACACTCACAATTCGACGAAAAAGGAATAGTAGCCGCGACTCTTAATTAACATGTGGCGGAGCCACTGTACACTAACCAACTTCCGGTCTGCGATTGGGATTAAAAGTGTAAAAATTTCATTTAAAAAAATTAAAAAAAAAAAAACCAGATATGAAATAATCTCAATTTTTTTAATATGAAATCTTTAATTATCAATTTTTTTCCACAAAAAAAAAAATAAAAATCACAAGTGGAGTGATGTAGTTAATGACAACACAAACACCGTCGTCTGTTGACCCCAACTCTTTATCAAACTTCTCTTTAAACTTGTTCGAAATTATTTGTTGTCACCTTAGCAACCCGCCGTGATAAAGATATCTCAACATTATTTTATCTTTTATTAAACCGATGATTTTTTTCATATATATTTATATACCACTATGTAATTAAATTTAATAGAAAGAAAAAAATTCTTAAAAGTTATTAAAAATTGCTAGACATTTGGGTTTAGTCGCAGGAAGAAAACCACGTGATGCAGATCATCGACCCCTTGCTTGAACAACCCACGCAAAGGTAAAATTAAACCTGCACAGAACTTACCTTGTGGTAAGCACCACGAGACAAATAACAATTGTCAAGGCAACCGACAAATTGCTATTGGTTTTGTTGCTACACAACTAATTCCTATCTTTTATACATTTCAAAATATTATAAAATTATATATAAAATACTGCCATTAAGCAATCACTTTGTCACTCTAACTACAAGTTTGCATTCTTTTATTATAATAGTTGCAAGAAGTGTTTACACAGTAGCGTAATTTCTGTTGAATGATGGTACCATGTTGTCTAGTCTTTATTACTCATAGTTTATCAAGTGCTGTATTAGTTAGCCTATCTCGGTTTGTAATCGGAAGTATAGAGTCTAGTGAGAATCGATTGCCGGAGCGACATAGTCATAATAGAGTTCTAAAACTATTACACTCAACCCTCGTTATACGGCCGCTCTTTATACGGCGTTTTGTCATAACGGCCTTTTGACATTATGGCTAAATTTAGATTTGCGGCCTAACATTTTCGATATACAGCCAAAAATCGGGAAATTTCGTACGCACCTATACCTTGCTTTATGGTCGCTCTTTATACGGCATTTCACTAAAACTGCTTGAGGGAATTACGGCTGAGTTTCGATTTACGGTCTAAAATTTTTGCTATACGGCCAAAAGTTGGGGAAATTCCCTGCGTAGGCCTATTGTCATGGCTGCACCGCTAAATGATTCGTTATACGGCATTTTGCTTTACGGCCAACTTTTCCGGAACGTATCTAGGCCGTAAAGCGAGGTATGGGTTCGCATTTTTTTCCTTGGGGCTCCGAAGCTTAAAGCATCATTAGCCTCATAGTAGATCTATTCCAGCTAAGGGCCTGTGACATTAAGGGGCCCAAAGAGGGGGCGGAATATATATACAGCTACAGTAGATGTAGTCTATGCCACTCACATCGACCATTAGTCAATACCGTTAAGCATTGCTGTTTACCATGTGTAAGGCGTACATACACATGCTACAGTAAGACCAATCAGCGACTCAGGCGAGAACGATTCACAATTCTTTTGGGATTCAGAAGGATTTAGGAGATTTCGAATTAATCTCCTTCAAACCAGCACGAGATCGCGCCAAATAATTGAAGAGGTTTAAGTTGGTTTTCCCTGCTTTTCCTCTTATTGTGGCATTTTAAGACACTAAAACTGGTTTCTAAGTGACCAGGGGGTCCAGAAAAGTGTGTTAACAGTGGCTAACACTCTCCTAACACATAAAACTGAAGAAATATAAATGTTTTACTACTCATTAGAATGGAAGAAGCGAATGAAGCATCAGTTTTAGCACTGTACTTGTGGTTTTGCATGTTAGTTTAATGACCTCTGGCAAAGACGGACGGCTGCTATTGTTTGACGTTGAAGAGAAAAATGGCTGAATGCTATGCAGAGAGCGTTGAAGATTTTTTATTTCAACACCAGGTGGTATGGATGCGGCGGGACTGGATGGCAGAAAGAAGCAGATGGTTAAGCCATGGGGAAAAAAGCGTGGGATTTCATTTCCTGAGTAGACAAAGATAATAACTAAATATAGAAAAACGGCGAGTGTCAAAGTTGCCATCGCAACTCCACAGCAAGACGAGAGGTGTTTGAATTATTTACTAGCTACTTTAGTCAAGATTAAAGTAAATAAAGAAATGGGTTGTGCCAATGGTTTTGGCTGTGTTGATAAAACGCCGTTGGGAGTGGACTTGGGAGGACCTGAGGTGTCTGTTGCATACAAATGTGCACATTTTTGGTTTAAGAGCACTATTTCCTTTATTCTGCTGTCCAATGGCGCTGTAAGCAGCAGTTTAGTTTGGCTTATGTGGAAAAGTCCGCTATTTAGCGAAAACGAATACACTCAACCCTCGTTATACGGCCGCTCTTTATACGGCATTTCGCTATAACGGCCTTAGGAAAGTATGGCATTT
>JAQIXU010001116.1:0-20468 GCA_034701245.1 Strigamia transsilvanica | reverse complement strand
CAAATGGGATTAAAGCTGCCTTTTATACCATAATATCCGATAAATGTTGCCATTTCGTCTTTCTATCTGAAGCAAACAGGAAGACATAACCTTCTTCAAGATTCGAACATTTTTTCGATGTCTTATTAGCTATGCATCAACAATGCTGCCCAAATTTTAAGCGCTTCTTTGCCACAATAACATATTATCTTCTTTAATTTTCCTTGATAATTTCCTCGTTTATTTTTTTTTTAATATCTAAAATTAGGATTGCCCTTTTCAATTGCATATTTTTTTCCAAGTAGGAAGGAAGTTTCGTGCATTTAGAACAAAATTTTTCCATGCGTGCCTTAGTGTCACCAGTCTAGCGTTTCTTGGCTGATTGATGCATGAAGGAAGTAGCCGCTCATCTTCCATTTTTTAGGACTTCTTTTTCTGTTTTATTTTTTTATAGCCGATAGACAGCCTTTTCTTCTTCCTTGTAGGAGGCCATCGACCACGTCGTTTGAATGAGAATGTTGCATCTATGGGATATGTCACATGATTACAAACTGTGATGTTTATTTGTTCCAAGAATTTGGTTAAATGCAGAAATGTGCAATATAACGATATTGATTGCGTTGCATTCGACTAGACTCTTGTGTTAGATTTTTTAACAAATACAAACACTATACGCATTCATAAAGTCATTGGAATTAGTTTACATTTTTTAAACCGGTCTAAATGTCAAATTTGACATGTTAAATGTGACGTATGTATGCGTCTAGTTGCAATGAATTTAAAAAAAATAAAAAACGAAATTGAAAAAAATAGTTTTGTATGTGGTTCTAGATGACGGCCAGGATAATTGCTATGAAATAAATATCTCATATTTCGGTAATTTGGTATGTCAAAAGTAATTGCGTTGCAATTTTTTATCAAAATAAATATAAAGGAAGTTATCGGAATTCTACATCAGAAAGTGTTGCGTGTTATAGCAGTTATTGAGGAATAGAAGAGTTAAAAACAGGTGATTGCTTTTTCCAATAAAACTAATTTTCATTGCAAGATTAAAACAAGTTCCAGTTCACTGAGGCAAAAGAAATTTTATTTTCGATGTTCGTTCTCTTCTACTTACATCTTGGAGAAGAAAAAAAAAATGAATCCGCGATTTTTTCCATCTTTCTGTTTTTCTTTTATTTGTTATAAATTTTTTCCCCCGACTTTTTTTGTAATAAAATAATAAACTGTATTTTATAATTTAAACGGTGTTTTCGTATGACTCAATAGCAGTATTTGTACAACGCAATGGCAGTATTTGTATAGTCGAGCTTTTCTATTGTACACTTTTTAAAAAAATGAATTAATGTAATTTAAAAAAGAAAGGATGTTTACTTTATGATAAAAAAAAACCTGAACGAAGATGAATATCAGATTTCATTAAAATTCAGAATAAACTAAATGAAATTTCTTTTGATTAATGTTGTTAATAACTGCGTCGACTAACGTCATGATATAAAAAACAGTGTTGATTGAATGGATTCAATTGCGTCAGACAATCGCATGGGGATTCCATTCTGATGCAACTCATTTCCTCGTCGGTCTTCGATCGCAGGCGTCTACTTCGCAGATCTTCCATTTGGCATGACGTCATGGCTTCGCGTCAGCAACGTCGGCTATGACGTTTGGAATGTTACACGGAAGTGCATATAATGCGGAACAGTCACGCCTGCTCCGAACCGAAGGCCGTTGTCAGAGGGATAGAAAATACAAGAATAAACAAACTTTTATACCACGAAAAAGATTATTGGCTAATTATAGTCTTCCGTTTGAACTTAAATTACAATGATTGATTTTCCAGTTATTACACATGTAATATGTATATACATTTTTATTTGCATTATAATTTAAGATGCTGATTAATACATTTGTTTTTATAACTTCAGAGATGGAATCGATTCGCATGTAAAAAATAACTTTGAAAGTGGTGTACGATTTATTAGTACCGTAATTTCGTTTACGGTATTCATATTAAAATTTTAATGAGAAATACAATGCCTTTTAAAAAAATATTTATTTCATGTATTTAGAAACACGGAAAAATCGAACACCATAAATAAAAATGGTATAGAATTCGGGTAAAGCATTTTTAAGGGTTTTAAAATTTTTCTTATATCTTTCGGGGATTAAATTTGCTGGCAACCTATTAAACAAAAGCTGCTTTTTTCTATATTTTCGGAATTGAATAGCCAATGCCAGGAGTTAGCAATTACGACAGGCCGTGTGTGTCTGGGACTGGGTTTGTGCACGAAATCGGCAAGACGTACGAAATATGTTAGTAATTCACAAACTTAAGCCGCTCAAAATTGCTTAAAAGGATTGCGTGATACTTCTTAAGCAGTCAGTGTACTGCTTGCTGCAGATTGGAACGAGTCGAAAGGTTCTCTGCAGTGTATAAACATGAAACTGAAGATGAATGGCAAGATTGAGAAGCTTCTTTCCTAAACTCAAGTTTATTTTTTACTTCTGCGTGTTTACAAGCGAAAAGTAGTGTACTGGTACATTCATAGTCATACATACAGAACTAACTAAATTCAACAAACAAAAATGTTGAAAATAATTTACCAATAATTTAAAAAAAATTGATTTTCCAAATAATAATAAAAATGAGTTATTAAGGGTTATTTTGTACAAGTATTTTCATTAAACTTGTAAAAAGAGATTGGTTTAATTTTGTTTTGCTTATTTTTAAATAATCGGGGTGCTTTTGCGATAAGGCTTCACTGCAACACGCAAACCTATTTTTTTTTAATAATTATTATTGTAATGTGAAATTTATTAGCAATTAGAGTATAAAATTGAGTTAAATCATGTTTTATAAAGTTAAAAGACCTGAAAATAATTTTGTACAGAAACATTATTGATGTAGAAAGGTAATGTACCAACAAAATCATTGAAATAATTGAAAAGTGTTATATTTTGGAAATGTATTCATACACGGTGGACAGCTTTATTCTTACTTCTAAGAAATGATTAAATGAAAATGTAACATTAGGAATGAGTGTTTTTGATTTACTTGAAAATGACATTCGATGATGGTGACGTTCTGTTGGGGGAAATCAATTGCTGTCATTTTCAATATTTTAACCGTATATAGTGTAGTGAAATAGACTGGAGGAATTTTTTACCAAGCGACATGAGTTTTAAAAAATTCCATCATTCTCTTTACGCCCCATAGCAATAGAATCCTGAAATGTCTTATTGCAGATTTTTTTTTCCGCAATTGAAAACAAAAATTGAGAAATTCTGAAAAAACAAATAAAAACAGAGAATTTATTTATTATATAAGAAAAACTGAGTTGATTACGTTTTCTAGAATATTTTTTTGAATGTAATAACATCTAGAATAATTCAGGTCATAATTTTGTTTCCAGATGACTACCGGTAATCTTTAATAAGACGATCTGTTGCTTGTGGCGCTGTCTTGTGTCTTCTTTGAATTAAAATTTAAAATATGCCATTTTGCAATTTTCTATTATCAAATGGTTTTTCTATTTTATGCTAAGAAAATAAAATACCCGTAAATAGAAAAGAATGTAATATTTTATTTTTCCAATTAATTTATTTTGAAAGTTTGAATGTTTAAATTAACTGCTTAAATAGAATTATTTTTTTTCGTTCTTTTTTCCACTGACGTATCCATCTGCTCCATACTTTATTTGGCCATCAATTTCTTGAACACTTTTATTGGACCTTTGAGACTTTCTTTAATCTATTTTTATGTTTCAAGGTTGACTTGTAATATACTACATAATAAACCAATAGAAAAAAATAAGGTTACACCTTATACCTAATTGCTCCTAGATAATAAAAAGAAGAAGAAATTTCATCACTTTACACTCTTTGAACCATACCTAAAAGTGACCATTTTCCAATCTCATCTGTCCTAATACAGCTTAACCTTTGCTTCAGCATCTGCGTCTGTAGTGCGCAGCAACACTGACAAAAGTGACAATCCAATTAAATGAAATCAGTTGTTGAGTCTAAAATTTATTGACTTTATGATATAAAAGAACTCTATGGCCAATACTGGCCTAAAGACATAACTTGTTCTGGCGACCATGCCATTCAACTTTCGAATGAAGTTATGCTTGAAAATTTCGCTTTCCTTCTCTGTCACTTTCTTTGACGTCATGCAAAGTCTTGGTTCTCTCAAATGAATCATAAATTTACGGTTGACTGAAACATTCTTTTCGTTTTAAAAAAGAAATGAGACAAGTGAGACACGAGCATTATTTATTAAACTACGACTTTAAAAGTTTTTTATTTTGACAAATTTAATGTTGTGGGTATAATTGAAAACCACTCTAGTCTTTGTATTTGTATTCTTTTTCCTTCCTATATCCAATTCCTGTAGTTTTATTGGTTTTATGATTGTGTAACATCCTCACCAGATGCATAAAAAGATCATAAACATTTCAAAAATAATTCAAATAAGATTGTTTTGATGTACTGAATGTTTTTAAAAGTTTGACCCAGGATACAGAAACATTTTCTTTTTCAGTTCTCGCTTTTGAAAAAGTAGAAATAAAGTGGTGTCGAAGATTCGCCCCATCTGGTGTCCCATAATTCATTGCACGCACGATCGAAATGAAAAGTCATTTGCTGGAAACAGAAGCTGCTGCTGGCTTCTTCTGCTTCGACTTGTGCTGCTTATTCTATGGCCCATATCGGTGAAAACCAATATCAGGAAATAATTGGAGTTGAAGAAATTGGAAAAAGTAAAATCTCGATCTGACGCGGTCGCAAAATGACGTCACATGTTGCTCTTTTTATGATTTAAACTCTTTAATAAAAAATGCAGTGTTACAATTTTGGATTTTGCAATAGGGGTTATGCCAAGTGGCGTTTTGATGAATATTTATGATCCGGAAATTTAACAAGAGCGTAAATTGCATGATCCATAATAATTTGATGCACTATGGTGTGTTGTTCAACTTTAATCCTGGAAATCTTATCTTGAGTTAAACCTATTTGTAACTAATAAATTAGTCGCGTAATGAGATTCACTCAGACCTTCTTTACTTTCTTTGCCCGGTTGTTTATTGGGACTTCAACTTGGTCTTGTTGCCTTTTATGATTCTTCACACATTTGAAGAAGGGATAAGAGCACGTCAAGCCTTTGCCCATCATCGATTTCTTCTTCTTTCTGGTAGACTTGAAAGAGACTTCTGCAGGAGACATCTTTGCTACATACTTAACACTAAAATAAACTAACAAACTGAGATATTTATTGCTTCTCTTTTAATAGAATTCAATTCATTAAATTCAACTCAAAATTACTTTTGTGAGAATTATTTAACCTATTTTTTTTTACTTCCTTAGTAATAAATAAATAAATAAAAATCTAAATTATATTTATTCAAATTATTATTTTCTATGCTTTTGTAACCCGTGCGGGTAATTATCTTGCCGGAACAACGTCGGTTCTGCAGTAAAAAATATAGATTGTCGTCTAGAGGATTGTACACTTGAGAGAATATAGTGTCGGAGTTGGTATTGGAAAGGCAGTTTAATGATGCGTGACCATAATAACATCTTTGTTTTTTTTCTGTTTTAGGATTCTAAGAGCCATAAAAAGCAAGTGAAAGTAAAGCAAAAGCTAAGATCTAAAAAGAGTAGTGATTCGAGCGTTTTGTGTGAAATTGCAATTGCAAACCACGAAATTAAGTGCATTGCTCATTTTTGTAGAATTTAGTCTGTAATTAGTGTTAGAGTGAATAGGTATTCGTGACGCTGAATTTGAGAGAGGCAAATTCTATGAAAATAATGATTCTTGTTTGTATGCTGCTGCTCGTTTAGCCTTGAAGCGGATAAAAGTCACTAACTCAACGCAATTTTATAATCCAATTGTATATCATATTTCCTAATGATACATTGCCAAAACACTACTCAACCGTTCAACATTATGTATCAATAATCTACTCTAATATATGACTGAAATTTTATGGCAATAAAGCTAATACATCATCATCCCATTCATTTATTATTGTTTTTTTCTTCTTCAATTTTTTTTTGCTTATTATTTCAGTCGCTGACGTTTAACATTGCCATATGCTAAAATCTTGAAGTAATTCTTCAAGTTTAGTAAATCCATAACAATCTGATGACTAATGGAAAACATGCAATTTAAAAAAAATAAATTTTAATAAGAAACGTTCTTGAATCTTAATCGAAAGCAATTCCAAACTTTTCAATTGATGACATAAACAGCAAAGAAAGAAGAAAAAATAAATCAAAAAAATAATTTTTTTTCGAGCACAGTCAATTTGTCAAATGAAGCGAATCTTCAATTTTCCTCAGAAGGATGAACTATCAAGCATGGCATATTGAAGATTTTAAATATAGGTATCCCATACGTCTGTTTTGCAAAATCATAACGCTACTTTACCTTCAACTGAAATTTAGTATCGAATGTAGATATTAAAAAGCAAAGAAGACAGCTGCTATTTGTTTACTTTATTTTTTTTAAACGAATTGATTTTAAAATGTAATTTATATTCGAAAGAGGTAAAGAAAAAAAACTATACACACTGCATTTCATTACCATCGACTCTTAATAACTTGTAAATAACATGTTTGGTTTCCTTGACTACAAGTCTCAGCTGTATCCATCAAAACCTCTTATTATTCTTATGATGATCAAAAACTTTTTCCTCATATTTCCAACCACGAACAGAAGAGAAACTGGGGACAAATCTTCTTTTCCAATATATAATCACTTGATGGAATAGCTCTCGAGGCTAAAGAGACTTAGTCAACTGACATGATGAGAAAAGAATAAAGTACCTTTAAGGTATACAATTTTGACAAAGAAAACCTATTACAACTTACAAGATAACTTTATTTTTATTTTCAGATTACAAATTTTTTTGATTATAGATTTTATTTATGGTGAAAGTCACAACAACATTAAATTAAAGTGAAGATAAATATGCTGTATCCACATCAGTAGCCAAATTTAGTAACGTATAATCGCCACAATATTGTAGGCGTATAAATGTTGATTATGAGAGCAACTATACTCACAAAGCCTGTCCAATTTCCTATTTCGTTTACAGTCATCTGACAACATTACTGTCATCTGACAACATTATCTCGTCTTCTGTTTAACAGGAAACTTTGGTTTAATGGAAAATTTCTACCTTGAGCTAAGTAAACAAACTGCTACTAGCGCTAATTAGAATTTTTAAAATTCTATTAGTTTAGAATTATTTATTGCTTATGTTTTGTCAAGGAACATGAAATATACATTTACTTCTTTCCTTTATTTACTTTTTTCATTATTTTTCTTTTGTGTTAAACATATCTTTTGACTAAGCCATAAATAAAATAGATTTCATAAATAAAAAAAAATAATTAGAAACTTAATGGGTGTCTGAATAAATTTAAGAATTAATAAAGCTACACTGAAAAAGTCATATTCTTTCTTCGCTTTTTATGAGATAAAAAAGAGAAGTGCAGAGAAGCTGCACGTGATGTGGAAGTGTGAAAGATGTAATATTCCAAAAGTAAGTATAGATATACGTGTAATGTTTATAGGCTCATAAACATGAAAAGACAACTTAATTTGGGCTCACAGGATAATGAAACGGTAATGGTAGCTCAAGTCTGTTATTAGTTAGTCTTGCTTAATAGATGTAAGCTATATTCCTACTGGGCTAGAATAATGCAACAAGAGTACTATATTAGAAGCTGCAGAAACTAATACTTTTAGATTGTAATTTTTCTAAAACTTTAAATTGTTAAACTGACAAATTTTCTTTTAAAGATTTTACTTTGGAAATGAAATGTGAATGTTTTGGCACAGGCGGAAGTATTAAGATTTGAATTTTTAATTTGATCAGGGAGGGAATTTATTTTGATGTCTTTAATTTCACCTCTTCATTCTTGGCAACTCAAAACACCAATGAAAAATTAATTATTTACAGTTGGGGAAAGAAGGAGTGGACAGAATAAAGAAAGGAAAACATAAATAAAACCGTATTTATTAAAGTGTTGCTTTCTAATTAATTACAAAAGAAAAGTTTCATTAGGATGCATCAGTCATTACTACGGATAAGTACTAAGTTGTTTCTTTTCATTGCGAATGGACCAAATGCGATCGACACCTGCACTAGTCTTCTCTTGAGGGTTTCATGAAGCCAGTTACAACAACTTCCCTTAATTGGAAAACAGCCACTAAGACAAAACCCGTTAGCCACTAGAGATCATTTGTACAAGCATTTGTAAGCGTATCTATCGAAATTAAAAATAAATAAATTAAAAAACAGAAACAAAAAACGAAGCACAAATTTCGATTATACTTTAATTGCACGTTAAGCATTTTATTTTCAAAGTGTACACAAATTTATGTTCAATTTAGGTGCTGCTTTGGATTCTAAAAATTTAAACCAATATGCCGTTAAACGAAAACAGGAAAATATAAATAAACAAATAAAAAAACAAAGGATTTTACAGGTGTATTACTTTCAATCGAGCCATAGAGTCCTTTCATCCATATTCGGATGTAGTTTCTTGATTGGTGTTAAGATGTTCTTTTTTCCTTTTCTGCACCAAAGGTTTCATCTATTTATAGAAATCCCCTAACCTATTCCCTGTGTTGAATCTAGAAAAAGAGAAGAAATTCAAGCAGAGATTTGCTGGATTGGGGAGTTAAGTTGAAAGTTTCAACTGTCACAAAAAGAAATGATGTCATTATTTTTATTAGTAATCCCTCGGCAATTTCTAAAGAAGTAGTTTAATCCGATCTTGATTTATGAACTACCCACGGGGCAGTCTCAATGGGTGAAAGTGAAAGAAGCAGTGGACCTACACTTGTCTCCCTCAATTGCTTCCTTATTTACGAAAATGTTTCTTTTCTTTCTTATCTTTTTTTTTTCTTTCTGATCTTTTTTTTTCTTTTCTTCATTTCTTTAAAACTACGCACTGCATTTTTAAACTGCTGCATTTAAAAAAAAATAATTGATTTATTTAACGAAAACAAAGTGGCAATGTAATAAAAATTTATTTTCCAATATTTTTGCATATTATACAGTAAACAGGTAACCTGAATGCATAAAATGTTAATGTGATTACGGAAAGGGGGAAAAATATCCTATTTGATTACGGTATGTTACGTTACGTACAATAAAACAAATAATTTAATCTTTCATAAAGCATGCGAATGAAATGCTTCATCCGGTTTGTAACGGGGTATCGGGTATGATTTAATTCAACACATTGATCAGAAACATAAATAATATTTTAATATACTTTATTTGATTTGAAAATAAATAGAAAACGATGTTATTCATAATCATAAAGTTATTGCGTTGTAAATTTCAGGAGATAGAATTTCAATTTCAAATTTCACCACTAGAGCGCAGGATCGAGCATTGCCCTTCACTATCAGCAAGATGGCGCGTGTTTTTATCGACTTCAATGTGCTCGTGTCTTCCGAAGACCGAATCAACCCCAAGAAACTTTGTACCAAGATCCAGGCTGCAGTTAAACGTGAGTAACACCAATCTTATTCAATTTTAAAAAAATTAATGGTTAACTAACACGCAATGCGGACAAAATCTGTCGCTGTCTTTAACATTGAGGGGGCTATGACCTGAGATTTCATTACCGCGTGTGTTGTCATGTTCACGAACAAGTTCGTGAGATATTTAGTATATATCGTAAATTAGTGTATAAATCAATGAGTTATTTATTACATTTTATTGAAGAAAAAAAATATTTTTAAAAAATAATTTCCGAAAACGATATTAAGTGTACCGAACTATTTTTTAATTTTGCTGTTACATTACATGCGATTTAATTTACGTAATATGATTAAATTACGTAGTTGTGCCACTCTTTGAGAGTAACTCTTTCTTTTTTTGTACTTTGTTTTCACGACTTATGCAGGGCGGATGGGAATTATTTAATTTCTTCATTGGAATTAAAATATTTTTGCTTTTAATTCACGATGGTTGCGTGAGTAAATTTGCCAGTTTTGAGTTTTGTCAAGATAAAAGCTGTAAATCACGTTGTTATCACTTGGTCTTCTCCACAGAGCAGGCCACATCGTGACAGCAAATAGAAACAAATGTCTTGGGGATCAGTCTACTGTTACACCTTATCTTTTGGATTATTGCCTAAAATTATTGTTGACAAGTCACCAACTTGGGACTAAAACAGTTCGCCCAAAAGTAAAGGTGAGAGATTTGTTGGAATTAAATAATTTTTAACTTGCACTTTTCTTTTACGACAAGATCTTTATGTGACAGTTGGTTTGATTGGTCGTGTGAGACAGGAAATAGATAAAGCAAACAGTGATTTTTTGAAGCAAAAAATTGAATTATTATCCTGAAATTTACGAGGTAACATTATCGTGTTACAGTGATGTAATGGATGGGTTGTTGTAAGGGTCGGGCGCACCGAGTGTTAAAATTGATACCAATTAAAATCGACATTCAATTCGACTTTTGTTATTTTTGTTCATTTAAAAAAAAAAAAAAAAAAAATGTTAGAAAAATTTTGAAAAAAATTGCATTTTCTTCTTTTGGCAGCTGATACGCCATGTATGGATTTATAGTATTGAATATGTGGCCAGTCATGTCGGATAATCAGATCCAAGTGCTAGTCACTTGGCAGAAGACGTTGGGTCTCTGAATCTAGCTGAGTTGGATGTTTCGGAGAGAATAAAATATCTCAAACAATTCAAAAATTACATCACAAACAATATTTGTTGCCAAGATAGCATCAAATCAAGCAATCTTTGGAAGGTTTTGGGAAAAATGTGGGTACTTAGGGCGTGTGATTCGATTTAACGTGTTTTATTGGTTGAAAAATCGAAACCCGTAATCAACTAAATCAAATAAGTAAAAAAGAAATAAAAAATATATAAAACTTCTTTTTGTTTGAACATCGTTTGTAAGAATAGAACAGAAAGGGCCAACTAAGAAAAAGGTATGTTGTTTTTTTATTTTATTTATTTTATTTTTTATGTGGCTGCCTTGAGTGATCTCTAGGGCTCACATACTTGGATTTTCTAGAGTTTTTAGTGTTTTGGGGACGGTTTAACTGTACCCTCGGCATTCAAGATGCATTCTCGACGTTGGTTGTTTAATCTTTATGTGGTTTTGGATTCATGGTTGAGTTGAGGAAAGCAAATGAAAAGTTTTCTTGGAAAATTGCGCTAATCAAAGCTGAATACGGTTCACTAGTGATCGCAAAGTTAGATTGATTTAACAATTATTAGGGCTCGAAATAATTCGCGAACTGAAACACAACAAGCGGCATCCGCTTTAAAGGAAAAAGCTTGGATTTGTTTTTGTTTTCGGCTGCTATTTCCTTTGCTAAATTATCCTTGGCTTTCATCTCTTTTTCTCCTTTATCCTTGCCGGGCTTCTACCGTAATTCTTTATACGCTCTGACAACATCCAGGGCAGCGTATGAAGAAGAATTGGTGTGAAAACAATCATCTTTGTGCACAAGTAGAGTGCACACGAATGAAATAAATTTTTTAGCTTACGACACAGAAAAACGAAAAATTATATTATTATATCTTTCTCGAATTTCAAGCGAATGTTGATCATAATTCTAACATTATTCTAACCGTATTATATTGCCAGCAGTAACTGCATGATAGTTTTTGTCATTTAACTCCTGAAATGGGCCTAGCTGCTGTAAATACAACCCCTGGAAAAAAGTTTTAGAACATGTACGATTTGTGTAACATTGAATTTGGAACTGTTTCACTCTTAAATAACAAACACTACAGAAAATTCAAAATATACATTTTATTCCTTTGTGTATTGATAATTTGTGGCCAAAAATTCAATGTAAAAAGTCAAGTCATTCTTGCAGAAATAATTTTACTGTCCGATCTAGCGTGGAAAAAAGTATTAGAACATGAGAAAAGTTGGAAAAAAGTTTTTAAACCGGAAAATAAAATCCAAATTTTAACAGTTAAATTAATCTGACTGTTGATCTACTATTACTGGGGGTGCATGTACATATCATTTACTCATGCGAGTACTTGTTGTTTTGAAAACATTTTGAAAAAATGGCACCCATTAAGGAGTACAGCAAAGCTATTCAAAACTGCATAATCTGTCCAATAAAAGAGGAAAAAACACAGAAGCTGCTGAAGCTGTAGGATGTGCATTATCTGCTATGAATTATACATAGAAAAAAATTTCAGTAGCCTGAACTCACAATAAATTGCTCCCAAATCAGCCTTCCCAAAAGTTCAATGTAGGTGAATAAAGAAATTTTCTATAAAAAATCAAAAAATGTGTTTAAAGAACTGCCAGTGTTTTTTATTTTGTAATACTAAAACAAAACATTTTATCACCAAACTGCATAAGAAATACTGCTTGAAGTAAGCTAGATCACACAAAAGCTGGGGTTTAAATGCCTGCTGTAAAGTAATTTTTTAAAATCAGAGTCGAATTTGTGTTGGGTGTGGAAATAATGCAAATAAATTTCGTTTAGTGGAAAGCAAACAAAAATTTTCATGATGATTATTTGCTGAGGAAAACTAAATGTTATGCCACCTCAATTATGTGGGGCTGCTTGTCAGCTAAAGGACCTGGGAAATGTGTTATTAAAGGAGCAGTTCATGATGAAGCTCATGAAGAAGTATTGGAACTCTTTCTTCTTTTAAGCATTGAAGATCAGTTTGATGATGCTGACTTCATCTTTCAAGATGAGAATGCATGTTATCAAGGTTTTTCTTCAAACTAGGGACATTAAACCATTAACCTGACTTACAAATAGTCTATGAAACCCCAATACAGTATTAAAAGTAGTTATTATTGGATTTTAGCAAAAAATTATCTCATGTTTGTAAACCTTTTTCCAACTTTTCTCATGTTCTAATACTTTTTTCCATGCTAGGTCGGACAGAAAATTTATTTCTGAAAGAATAACTTATTTCATTAAATTTTTGGCCACAAATTGTCAATACCCAAAGGAATAAAATGTATATTTAGAATTTTCTGTAGTTTTTGCTATTTAATAGTGAAACAGTTTCAAATTCAATTTACACAAATCGTACATGTTCTAAAACTTTTTGCCAAGGGTTGTATAAGTCAGTGCATCTATTATTCTAGAGTTCTTTAACAGATGCGCTTTTAATTTGATTAATACGGTTAATGGGTGCGAAAATGGAAACATTTAAAAGGCGTTTTAGCATTTGTCGTTTCTTGCTGGTATTTTTTTTAACTTTAACGGTGCACAGTACTTGAACAACAAGAAAAGGATGTTTTGTTTTTTTATATATTTTTTTTAGGAACATTCAAATTTATGCGATCTTTATTTTTCCCTTCTGTTTTTGGTGTTAGTGTTTTGTCTAGGAGTGGTGCCACTTTTGGAGAAACTCAGCGCAAGTAACGTAAGTGTGTTTCTATTCTTGAATGCACCTGTTGAAATATTATAGGTAGTTTTACTATAGGTGCGTTTATTTTCAGCACTATAGTTACTTTTGTTACTTTTCTTTCTTTTGCATAAGGAAGAAAATGTACTTTTAAATGAACTCACTTAATTGTTTTTAATTTTAATTTATTTGTACATGTGCAAATCCACATTTTAGTAACATTTCAAAACGGATAATTGTTAACCAGGTTTTAGCAAACAATTTTTTTTCCAATAAAATGATCGTTTTTGCGATGGAAACGTTCGTTTTCATCGTAAAAACATTTGTTATCATGCTTTTTACGATGAAAACGAACATTTCCACCAAAAAACCGATCGCTTTTGTTGCATTAAAAAACATTGCTTTTAGAATAATATCGGTATTGGCCGATATTTAGCAGGACAATATCGGTATAGGATTATTGTGGTATTGGTAAAACCTTACTTCAAATAAGAATTGCGACTCCTAACTGGGGAAATGCAGCCATCATAAAAGCGTTCGTTATTTAGTACTGCCCAGGAAAAATTAAGGTAGGTTCACACTTTTGTTCAAGCTAGACGCAACACAAGAAAACAGACGCAATGCAAGCTGGTTGCGTCCAAAAATTCCTGAAGTTGACCCAATTTTGAACTTCAACTCCAAGTTGAAGTGAGCACGCAACACAAAGAATATGCTTGCGTCCAGCCAATCAGAAGCAACTTGACTTTTGTTGCGTCACATTTGCTTTGGTGAGATTGGTCAGACGTAATGTTTATTATTCTAGGTCTGATCCACACGTGTTTGTGTGGGAACAAACTAGTGTTGGATTTCACTACTTTATCTTGCGTTTCTCCGTGTTGCGTCTAGTGTGAACAGATTGTAAACTTACCTTTATGACGTATGCGCAGATTGCGTCACTAACGTAAAGGGAAAAAGTAAAAGGAAGAACAGTGACCCCAAAGGTTCCTTTTGTAGAAATACCTTTTGCCACTTTTTTTTTGGAAAGAATGACGTTTTTTCGCTGCCCAAAAGGAAGAAAAGTAACCATAGGTACTTTTCGTGTCGCAGATGAACGCACCTATTGTGAAAAGGGCCCGATGGCGAAATATCTGGTGATGACAATCGAGGAGATTGAGATGTTAACTGGCACAGAATGCTTGTAGGGTAGTGCTGATGAAATGAAACAACTATACAGTGCATCCAAAAAGTTTATAATAATAATTTGTTCTAAAATTGTAATAAATTAATTTACTGCTGTGTTCTAGGGATTTTGTTTTGGAATAAACTATTTCATACTATTTAATGGTGTGCAATTTCAGATTTCCTTAAAAAAAAGCTCCTGTGATAAGTACTTTGCCTACAATCTCTATTTTTCATAGTTCATGTTATCCAATAAGTTTATAATAAATAAAATCTTGTCCAACAAGTTTATAATATTCTTTTTAATACTTTGTTCTGCCACCTTTTTGTGACAATCTTGCATACAAGTGCTCTACATTCATCATTTGAAATGTTATACCACACAGTTTTAATTGCACCAATCAATTCTTGTTTTGTTTTGGTTTTAATTTTTGCAACGTAACTTTTATCAAATACCACAAATTTTTAATGGGATTTATGTCCGGTGAATTTGGAACCCAATCTAGAACATCCAAATGCTGTTCTTTCATCCAGAGTTTGGTTTGTTTTGCTGTGCAAGGTCCTGCTGGAATATGGCATCACTGTCACTGTACTGCTCTTCTAGAGTTGGGAGCAGAAAATATTCCATAATCTTGATGTATGCTTCTGCATTGATGGTACCCTTGATAATACACAGTTTTTCGACTACTTTGGATGAAAAGCAACCCCATACCATTAATTTTTGAAGACATGTAACTGTATGTGCAATGCAGTTAGGATCATCTGCTTCATCACAATGTCTCCAAACACGACCACTCGTTTCATCAATGCAAAAAGTATACTCATTACTAAATACAGTGGAACCTCGCATAACGAGCACCTCGCACAACAAGTAATTCGCATAACAAGCGATAACATTTTTTAAAAAATGACTCGCTTAACGAGGGAGTTTCACATAGCGAGAGACCCCCTGTTTCGCTTAACGAGTGTTTCGCATTAAGAGCAACACTCTGGAACCAATTATGCTCGTTATGCGAGGTTCCACTGTATAACACTTTCCCACTGCTCTTGAGTGAAGTCCTTATATTTCCGAGTCCACTGGAGGTGCTTTTTCTTATGCAACTTGCTTAGAAATGGCTTCTTTGGTTTAGCAGAAATAAATCCAAGTTGCCTTAAATGATTCCAAGTTGTTGATTTGGAACCTTTTTTAAAACAACATTTGACAATTCATTTGTTATATTCACACAGGCATGCTCCTATTCTTCACAATTGTCTTTAAGGCTCTCAGATCTTTTATCACATAGTTTAGGCCTTCCTGATCTCATCGTGACATCAGTAGTCCCAGTTTCTTTGAATTTCTTAAGTATATTAGATACACTGGCTTGAGAACAATCAGTTCTTGTGGAAATTTCAGTTTGGTTAAAGCCCTGTTTATGCAGAGCAATAATTTTAGTCTTGAGTGAGCTGTTTTTGGCGGCCCACGATGAATTTTGCAAAAAAAAAAGTGATTTTTAGCTATATGCATGCCATATGACAAGAAAAAATTTGCATTTTTATTAACTATTATGACGATAGATTAATAAAAAAAATATTTAGAACTTTACTTAAAAATATTATAAACTTTTTGGACAAGATTATATTTATTATTAACCTATTGGGCTATGAAGTATGACAAATAGGGATTGTAGGCAAAGTGCTTATCACAGGAGCTTTTTTTTTAAAAGAAGCTGAAATTTCACACTATTAAATGGTATGAAAGAGTTCCTTCCAAAACAAAATCCCTAGAACACAGCAATAAATTAATTTATTACAATTTTAGAAAAAATATTATTATAAACTTTTTTGACACACTGTAGTTGGATTCTTAGATATTTAAAAAATGTGGTGTGATTTTTGTGAACTACACCATTTATAGCAGTTGTTGTGACAAGTTAATTTTCTTTAGAATTGCAAGTAATTACATTTCTGTGGCAGATTAAATCCTTAAAAAAGTTTTAAGCCTAAGAGCAACTTCAATTTAAGTTTAATTCTTTATCTAGTTTTCTCGGTGCTGTATAATAAAGTGTGTCACTGAAGACAATTAAGAAAACCTTTGCTGGCAGGTATATGGAACTTGTTGAAGTTATTCTTTTTATGCTTTTTTTTTCAATTTTTTGTTCGTTTGTGGTGCCTTTTGTTCTCTCCTGTAAACCAGTGCCATTAAATGTGAGAGAACCATAAAGAAATCCTCAGGTTTTGCACGTGACAGATATTGGAGTGCTTTTCTTGCACACATCTTGGTGTGTGACTTGGATGATTTGGAGATAGCACAGAGTATACACAGAGGGAAAAGTTGGACGCCTGCTGGTTGTTGTTGATTTCTTTTATCTTATATGGCATCTGCTGACATTTTTCCTGCAAAATTTTTTCCCGAATGATTTGTGAGGTTATATTCCACTTTTGGAAAGTTTCAGTGGTTGAAGTTGGGGGATAATTGAAATGCTCGAGTGGTATTTCAGTGGTTGGTAAATATTTTTGAAGATTGTTTGCAAACATTTTTGCAAAGGAAAAAAATGCGTTGAGTTGAGTTGGGGGAATTTTTTATTCAGTATCATCAATGGTTTGTAAAGTTTAAGCAGGAAACACGTGTTTTTATCAACAAGGGAGCTACAAATCATTTTGAAAAAATGATAAATCTTTTTCCTGTTTAGAATTTCTCATGTTTTTGTTTTATTTTTAGTATTTGAAAGTAAAGTGTCTTTCCTAGAATAGTGGTGCAGCCTGTTGTTTGTGAAATGTTTTTATTTGATGTAAAACGCCATTTTGAATTTTTGTCAATGTAAACATGTCTATATAAAATAGAATTTAGACATCTTAACAAACAATAAAAACACACTAGAACTAAAAAGACTAAATATATTGTGTGCTTAACGTTTGTTTACACACAACTTTCAAATCCAAACTCACATTATTTTTACTGTACTCTTGCCATAAAGAGAAAAATTGTTTCAACTCTAATATAAAATTGAAGATATCAAATGGTAAAATTATTTTCATAAATTTTCTACCAACTTTTTTTGCTTGGGGGTGAAAAGTGACCCATTAGATGTTAAATGAGTTTTCTTTACTATGTTGGTGCTGCTAGGGTTTGTGTGCATGGTTGGTTGTTCTTATTCATTAGATAAACAGAAGGAAAATCGATTCTATTGGTACGACTTGAGAACAAACAAATGCCAACCTATGCAATGGGAAATTAACAATGGGTTTAATTAATGATTCTCACGTTATGTGGATTACAAAAGAGCACAATCACTCAGCAAAAGCATCAAGATCACAACTATTAACAGCAATTATATGAATGAAAGACTGGGTTTTACCTACTCAAGCGACTCCTTACATTCTTCAGACATTTGATACTAAGTCATGAATTCATTTGACAATTTTGGTTTGACATTTATTGCACTTCTGCAGAAGATGTTCAGTTTTGGACAGTTGGAACAATCAATACATAACTTAAAAATTGTAGTCAGGAGATATGTATTATCACGTGTTTTAAGACCAATACTGTACTGGTAACTTTTGCGGTATATCTCGAGCTACTTGAGATCTTGCCTGTGGTTCAAAAATATAATTTCAGATTTGCCTGCAAGAAAAAATGTAGTACAAAATATATTCTCAAGTATATTGAGAAACTTAATGCATTTTTAAATATATTATTATATAAATATATTGTAATACCGCACCCAACACTGTGCGCATGCTCACTGAAAACAGACTGAACCGGCCGCCATTTTTCGAGTTCGATCGAGAAAAGCAGTTTAAATATGTTGTTAAATATCTGTTTCGAACTCTTCTACTTAATGAACTCACTCACTGACAAGTTATCTGTTTTTTCTCGGACTTTGGAGAATAGGAATACTTCAAATTGTGTGTACACTTCTGCAAATACAACGGGAATTGAACCCTAGGTTATCGCCATCACATCACCCATGTAGTTGCTGTGCAACTAGCAGTTCTCATCACGAAGTGAATGGCGGCTTTAACCAACGTTACTCGTCAGTTGATCTTGAAAGGTGTATTTCAGCCAACACTATTATGCATAACTAGCTGATATACACATTTCAAGTGTCGGCTTTCACATTGGGATGAAGTTTCCGAGATGTTTATGAAAGGTTGTTGATTGTGTTATTTTTATATTGGTCTAGATTTTCTAAAATTGAAGAAGTACACCACTTTTGGACCATAGTTCGGTATTCGCATGAATACAAATAGAAGTTGTTTTTAAATTACCACATTTTCTTATCTCCCTCGTTCATACAGTATAATTTTTTCGAGTGAAAAATATTTCATATTTCAATCTATAGAAAAGGCTGCACAAGAAAAGTCTCAGGGGTGATTTTCGAGTATATATGACATAAAAATATAAAGAATGCAAAAGCAGCAGACGGGAAGGAAAGAGAGAAAGAGACATCATTCCATTTACTGCAACCAGAGATACCCCAAGGTATATGGTCACCCATTACCCAACATGAGGGAAGAGGATATCCTCAATCACATGCCATACAGGAGATTCAATTTTTATTCATTGAAGTAGCAGGTGAATTTGAAAGTTAAGCTCTGCTTCGGTCAAAATTAAGGAAGACTTAGAGTGGAGGGGGGTTTCTGATATCGCCGTTTTATAGTAAACAAAAAAGATTTCTAATGAAATTTCTGTGATGAAAAAAGGTTGGTTGGCTCAACTAAAATTGAATTTTGAAGTGTACTGGTAAAATCTTAACGAAGTGGCAAAAAAGTGAGGAAATTGAAGCACGAGTGAAGCTATGAGTGTTTCTAGTTGTCAACTTTAATTATTCAGTAGTTGGATTCGTATGAATTGTGGGTTCTGTGTCAAAGAAATTCATTAATAATTTAATGTATCTGCCTGGTAGTGAGGGTTTCATGGAAGAACGGATAATTTTAGTCATATTTCGTCGTTGTTTTAGCGGGTTAGGTAGAATTTCTGACGAATTAAAGTTGATTTTATTTGATTTCTGGAGCGGGCAGAGCAAATTATTAAAAAGCTTAGGTTCAGAACGGGGGTTTAAACAATGCTAATCTGTGTGCCGTAAAATACGTGTTGTTGAAAAGGGTTATTTCGTTTAAATTGCGTTTGAAATGCAGCTATTGCGATGCCACCAGCTTGAAAATAGCAAGCTGTGGAGCTTACTAACGTTTCATTTCACCCAAGGGCAGGAGTGCCGTGAAATACTGGATTGCAGAACAATTTAAATGAAAATTGCACGACAATAGTAGGTCACTGGCAACCCGATCTGGAAACGGGGTCAGAAACTGCAAGCAATCGCGCCGTAACTCCACTCGAAGAAGCCACATGGAATAATTGGATGTTTGATAATGAAAAATAAAACCGAAATTGTACATGTTTTAGGAAATTCTATATTTTGCTATTTTATTTTTCTTCTTCCTTTTTTTTTATTATTGTTATTATTTTTTTTTACTAATGGTGAAATAGATAGTTGTGCTTATCTCCATGTTCAATAAAAGTCTTATTCAGTTTGAACTCACCGTTGCATGTGGAGTAATGCTTTTCGTGTTGATGGTTCATTGTTTTCATATCAGATGTGAGGATCTACGATGTACGACGTAGAGAACGAGTGTGACTTGTTTCCTTGGCAACTGTTCCAACAGTGGGAGGGTTGATGTCCAGTGGAAAATAGTTAATTTCGTGTGTGCATGTTGGAATTAATTGGTCTAAGCAATTTATTGTGTCTGACAACTAGTGAAATGCGGAATTTAAGGGAATTGGGTTTGTAAGTGAGTTTTAATGGTGCAATTAAGGTTTAATGGTTCGGCTTAATTTCTTTTGATTTATTTTTGTGCATTCTTAGTAGTAATAGTTTGGTATAAATACGGGCCACATTTCTGTCACGTTGAATTGGATTGGCGAATAAACATTTATTAAAAGTGGCTAATTTTTGTTTTCTCT
>JAQIXU010001115.1:0-20469 GCA_034701245.1 Strigamia transsilvanica | reverse complement strand
AGTCCATTTGATTTCCAAGATGGCGGCGAAGCTGGATCCGACCATCATGTTTGTTGAGAAGCTTAATGGACGAAACTACCCTGCGTGGACCTACCGTGTCAAAGTGCTGTTGCGATCAAAGAGAGCATGGACGGTCATGAGTGAAGATGCACCAATTAAGACTCTAGGAGAGACTGAGGCAGTGTTCAGGACTAGACTGGAAGCATGGGAAGCCAAAGATGTCGAGGCGCTGAACCTCATACTCCAGACAATTGATGGGACACAGCTCAGGCACGTCTTGAATCAGGAGACAGCAAAAGGTGCATGGGAAGCCTTATGCATTGAAAATCAAGGGAAAATAGCAGCACTAAAAGTCCAAAAGCGCATCGAATTGAGTCACATTACAATGAAGACCGGTGAATCGGTCACATCATATTTGGTTAGAATTATCACGGTGCCTGAAGAATTGAATTCAGTCGGCGTACACGTACCAGAAACGGAACTTTGCGCTCATGTACTCCAGGGACTTGGGCCGGACTACAAGGGTGTTGTCACGAGTTGCAATGTACTGGGCACTAGTACAATGAAGATACAAGTACTACGGATTGGTGCCGTCACCGGCAAGATAGGGATGCCACAGCCAATCCGGTGCAAGAGGATATGGCATATGATCAAAAGCTAGAATCTGCAGGTGGAATCACTATTCCCAAGAATTACAAGGAAGCCATGAGGTCCGATCAAGCACAACAATGGAGCGAGGCGATGAAGAAGGAACTCCAGGCACAAGCTAATCAACACATGTGGGAGGTTGTGGATACACCAGACTATGCCAAAATTATAGGCTCAAGATTGATCTACTCGGTGAAAACCGACCAACTGGGAAAAAAATGAATAAAGCTAAAAAAAAAAAATTCTGTCATTTTTTAAATTGTTTTTACTTATACCTCATGACGTCACTTTTGGTTTTTGGTTAACAAGTTAACAAGTTCAAGTTCGGTTAGATAATGTTTTTAATCATAAGTTTCAAGGTTTTGCAATTAGATGCTTACATTGGTGCGGCCATTTTGGAACGGCTTTTGTTGGTTGAAATTTTAATGTTCTAATAAGAGGCTAGTTCGTGCACTAACGGTGGAGTGATTTTTATAGATGTATTTCTATGGTTGATAATTTTCCAAATTTCATATTTTCTATGAAATCAAAGTCTAATCTTTTCTCAATCTGCCTATTTATTTACATTGGTGATTAATGATGTGTAAGGCAACAAGATGGTCCGATCTCTGCCCGATTGTTTGATAACTAAACATCTAGTATTTTTCCATGATATTACTGTAACACTATAGCTTCAGGTTCAATTTCACACATTACTGGTATTAATGGGATGACATTTGTTGGCGAGAGCAAGGAGTATTTCCTTGAGTATTGGATGCGCTTTGCTGCGGAGCTTTGTTGCCCCATAATGAAAACACTATACCAATACCAAGCCTAAGCTTATATCAAAAATGTGTGTTTTGGACATTTTCTTGATAAATCAAATAAAAACATAGTATTTTTCAACCAAGACAATTATTTTTCGTTTATCTTAGTAAAGTCTTTTTGGATTTATGTTACAGGCTTAATATCGTGTGGCATTGAGATCAGACGTAAATGATATCAGGATATTCTTATCTTGAATTGACATAATCGCACAAGACATTCATTTCATTTTCAACTTATATAACAGGGCAATTTTAAACAATTCTTTTTTATACCAATCTCGAATTTAATTTAATATCCTGCATGAAAACTATCTCAGTAAGTAATAATAAAAATGAAAATTTTAGTTAATAATATAGGAATTTGTGCATGTTTCCCACAAATCTTTATGATATTTACTTTTAGACTTACACAACTGAAATGGATATGATGTTTTTTAAATACAAATTAATACAAAAAAATAGGGTTAAAAAGTGATTTAACAAACTTTTGTGTTTGATTTTATTTAATTATTCTATTTACGCAGCAAAGACTCAACAGGATTTTGGGATGCGTGCACAGGAAGACTGGAGTAGTAATGAATGCAATTTTAAATTATTTAACTAATACTAGTAGTTTGTCGAATTAGCTCACCCCCGATGGATCAGAAATAAGTTATAACGGAAAATACAAAGAACAATTTGATAAGAATGAAGCAAGGGTAATTCTTTCAATTAAATTCTATTTATTACGTCGAATTAACATATGCAACAAATTGTAGGATCTTACTCATGTTTTGGAGACGACCGACGCATGCCGGGCTGCCGACCCTGTAAGAATAATAAAGTATTTATGAAACTGTTTCTCACATAGTGATTTATTAAAGACCCCTGATGCCTTTCTCCATTGCTCCATTCCAAAATTGAGGGAGGTAAGTATGTATAAAAATATTCAATCAACAAGAATTATTGTGCTAAAATGATATACCGCTATCACTGTTGACAGATTGATTCTATCACTTATTACATAAAAAATTTCAGTATTGACATGTTTTGAGTTTTTGTTTATTTTAAAATTAAATCAATAAATAATTACCAAAAAAACTTGGCTCACATGAATTTTCTGTATGTTTTACGCACATTTAGCTTCGTTCTTTCACACATTTAAGTGTCAGTGAATGATTGATTCAGTTTTGTTGCGATAGTGAGGTGATGCACTCGAATAATGCCCCAAAGATAAGATAACCGGAGCGGTGAAGTGTGGAGGCTGATCAGATAAGATGAGATTATTTTGAGTTATTAAGAGGCTTTAATTGTTGCTCTGCCAGAAGGGCCCTTGACTGCAGTTACGCTGCTCAGCCCGTAATAGAAGCAACAGCTTTTGTGTAATCCAAATTCCATCACATAATTTTACCAAAAGTGAATTTTATTTTGAATTACTGTATTTCTGCGTATTTGCGCGTATAAACGACTTTACAGTAAAGCCTAAATTTTTTTTAGGCTGCGGTAGTATTCAAACAAAACAAAACCGACACTTTCTTCTAAATGTTGGTCATAACTTGGCGAATTCTTAGCATTTTTAATCATTTCGTTCGTAATCTAATGCATAAAGGAAAAATTTTATGGTGTGTATGTACAGAGCTGGGCCCACTAATAACGTTTACCCGAGGCCCTGCAAAACCCCCGGCCGGCACTGTGTACGTATAAGGTTATACTAGTAAAGTTATTTATGCAAGTTCGCATGAATTTCTTGATAGGATTATGTTCGTATAATTACGTAACTGGAATTGATATCATGTTTTTTCTTCAAGTGTAATATCAATTAATAAAAAAGGGTTTTGAAAAAAATAATCGAGACTATATAAGAAATCAAAACAACGTGTTCGTTTGCTCTGTTGTACATTTCTCCAAATTATTCAACATGAAGACCTTTTTGCTTGCTATCTTCGTTGTAACGGCTGTTGTTGCTTTTGCAGTGGTAAGAGACATCCAAATTCCAATTCACAATGTTTATTATTCATCTGATAAATCATTATTTTATTTAAAAAAAATACTTTCTGCTTTAATTTCTAGGACGACTGCTTTAATGAAGAAAAAGCCACAACAGTGGTATTTAGATTTAAAAAAAAAATTAAAAACAATAGTTTCAGTTTGTCCAATTTTGATTTTATTCTTAATTCCATTAGTGGGCCCCAATAAAAGAGGAATGCAAGGCAGAAATTCCCGAGGGTGCAGAAGTTAGTTTTAAAAAGTTTATTTTAATTTTTTTTAATTTTTAATTTGAAAAAAAATTAATTGTCCTATTATTTAGGAGCGAATCTTCAAGATATTTGCTTGCGCGTACAAGAAAACAGGAACAGTAATTATCGTAATTATTTAGAGTTAATTATGAAAATTAAACCATTTTTTTCTTTAAAATTAGCTCAGTGAAGATGGAAAAGTCTTAGATTATGAGGGAAAATACAAAACCGCATACGAAGCTGTCAAAGCAAGAGTATTTATCGCAATTCATTTTTGTTTCTTTTATTACTGTAAACCCATATTTAATTTGACCGTGTCGAAATTATAGGATCTAACTCATGTTTATGAGGAGATGGATGTGTGCTGGAATAGTTCAAACCACGTAAGAATAATCAAGCATTTACACAGCTTTTAAAAATAAATACTTATCGATAATAATTTATTAAAGGAGGTTCGAGAATTTTTCCTATGCTGGGGTCCAAAAGTGATGGCGGTAAATAATCGCATATATTTGATATAAAAGAATATTCTTTAAGCAAAAGATATTTCTCTAAAATTATGTACCGCTGTATTTTCAGTTGTGTCCCGATAGTAAGAAATGGACTGAAGATCTTTAATGATTTTGTGTTCATTTTAAACACAGAATAAATAATTGTGAAATTAATGTGTGAATTCCTATTTAATTAATACATGTTAAAATTACAATTTTGAGAATGAAAAAAAAGTGTAAAACCAATCTAACTGCAGGATGAATCAGGTTGAAGTTACGCTATCTGAGGCGAGATGAATGAAATTCATAAATCAATAAATGCCAAAGTATACAATGCGGACTAACTTTTTTCTAGAAAAGACTCGAAAAGACTCATCTTTGCATTTGTATCCAAACTGTAATTTAAGCCATTTAATAAAAATCAAAACAAGGTCCTCTTTATCTGACCTACTCGTGTGATTATGCAACTGGAATTGATATCATGTGTTTCCTTTAAATACAATATCAATTAATAATTATTTTTAAAAAAAAATCTATCGAGGCTATATAAGAAATCCAAACAACGTATCCATTACTCTGTTGGTATATTTCCTTCAAATTATTCAACATGAAGACCTTTTTGCTTGCTATTTTTGTTGCAACGGCTGCTGTTGTTTTTGCATTGGTAAGAGAAATGGAAATTTGAGTTCTATTCTATATCTAAAAAATCATATTATTATTTTTAAAATAAAAGCCTTTTTAATTTAATTCTTAGGAAGACTGCTTTGATTTAGAAAAAAGCAATGCAGAGGTATTTATTGTTTAAAAAAAAAACAACTAAAAACAATTATTTTGGTATGTTCAGTATTGATTTTATTCTTAATTTTTTAGTGGAACCCAGTGAAAGAAGCATGCAAGGCAGAAATTCCCGGCGACGCCGAAGTTAGTTAAGAGAAAGTTTAATTTAAAAAAAAAATTATGTTTCCCTATTTTTTTTTTTTAAATTTTAATTATTTTGGTTATTTAGGAGCGAATGTTTAAGATGTTTAGTTGCATGTACAAGAAAAAAGGAATAGTAATCATCTTAATAATTAATAGTTACTTAAGAAATTTTAATGATTTTTCTCTTTCTTATTAGCTGAGTGAAGATGGACAAGTCCTAGATTTTGAGGGGAAATACAAAGCCGCATTCAATGATGCCAAAGCAAGAGTATTTACAGCAATTAACTTTTTTCTTTTATTATTGTAATCCAGTATTTTATCTGACCATATTGAAATTATATAGGATATTACTCATCTTGATGAGCCGATGAATGCGTGCTGGGAAAATTCAGACCACGTGAGATTAACCAAGCATTTATACAGCCGGTTTTAAATACTTATCTGTAATGATTTATTACAGGATCTACGCGATTTTTTCCTATGCTGGGCTCCAAAATTGATGGTGGTAAATACTTGAATCTATTTGAGTTGATATAAAAGAATATTCACTGACCGAAGTATATTCCTGTACAATGATTTACCCGTATATTTTCAGTTATGTCCCGATGCGAAAAAATGGGCAGAAGAGCTTTAAATAATTTTGAAATTGTATCAAATAAACAATAAATAATTGTGAAATCACTGCGTGAATTTTTATACAAATAATACAGTCTAACAAAAATGTCATTTTAAAAATGGAAAAAAATTAAACCATTCTATCAAAAACTGGAATAATTATGTGAAAGCTTAACCAAAAATGGCAACTAATAAACAATTGGCCATGTGTTTACGAATTCTTACAGCATTTTTATTCATTTCTTTGCCTTGTGGATTTAGGGTCGTATACAATTTTTATGTCCCACTCATCTGTATGCTGGAAGAATTTTCTTGATAGTTCAAAATAGTATTTTACAACCACAACATTTTATTTTTATTTTATCCTGATGAGTGTTGAAGCAAGGTTGAAGTTATCTTGGATTTATGTTTCAAGTCTAATATCATCTTTATTACAATCAGAGTACTACATGTTATCCAGATATTCGTATCTTCGAATGATATAATCGATCATATAAAGTATAAACATACAATTTTATATAGGAAATATGCTCTACCAACGTCTAATTGTACCAATTATACCAATTATACCAATTACATAAAAAGTACCTCAATAACATACAATAAATATTGCAACGTTAATAATGATCCTGAATACACAATTGTGCAAGGTTACCACGAATGTTTTGATAATAAAATTATGCAACTGAAATTGATACACCAAATATTTCGTAAGTTTTTAAATCTAGACTATATAAGCCATCCAAACAACGTGTTGGGTTGCTCTGTTGATACATTTCTCCAGATTGTTCAAGATGAAGACCTTTTTTCTTGCTATCGTTGTTTTAATGGCTACTGTTGCTTTTGCGGTGGTAAGAAAAATCGAAATACCAATTTCTATTTAGTCAATTTAATGTTTATTATATAGCTGATAAATCATTTTGTTATTTAAAAAAAAATAATTTGTGATTTAATTGCTATAGGAAGACTGCTTTGATGAAGAAAAAGGAAAAGAGGAGGTATTTAGTTTTAAAAAATTAAAAACAATGGTTTTAGTTAGACCAATCTTGATCTTATTCTTAATTCCTTTAGTGGACCCCAATAAAAGAGGCATGCAAGGCAGAAGTTCCCGAGGGTGTGGAAGTTAGTTAAACTAAGTTTATTTTAATTTTTTTTATTTATTTCTAATTTAAAAAAAATTAATTATCTTATTCATTTAGGAGCGAGTCATCAAGGTGTTTACTTGCATGTACAAGAAAACAGGAATAGTAATCATCTTAATTATTAATTGATAATTATGGAATTTAAATGTTTTTTTTTTGCATCTAATTAGCTGAATGAAGATGGAACAGTCTTAGATTATGAGGGCAAATACAAAGCTGCAATGGATAAGGCCAAAGCTAGAGTATTTACAGCAATTATTTTTCTTCTTTTATTACTGTAATCCAGTATTTCATTTAACCGTATCAAAATTATAGGATCTTACCCATGTTAGTGAGGAAATGGATGTGTGCTGGAATAGTTCAAACCACGTAAGAATAATCAAGCATCTATACAGCCGTTTTGTTTTTTTTTACAATTTATTTTTATCTATAATAATTTATTAAAGGATGTTGGAGCCTTTTTCGCGTGCTGGGGTCCAAAATTGATGGTGGTAAATACTCGTATCTATTTGATACAAAATAGTATTCCTCAAGCAAAAGTATTTTTTTAAAGTCATGTACCGCTATATTTTCAGTTGTGTCCCGACAGTAAGAAATGGACTGAAGATCTGTAATGTGATAGCTTGGTTGTTTTTAATACGGAATAAATAATTGTGAAATCAATGTATGAATTTGTTTTGAAATAGTAAATCAATAAATATCATTTTAAGAATGGAAAAAGAGTTTGAAACGAATCTAATAAAAGCTAGAATCGTGTTGAGATTATACTGTATGAGGTGTATTGTACCTACGAAGAGAGATTTGTGGTACAGTACTTGTTGGGATCATTGAGGACAACCGTGGTGGAATAAAGTGAAGAAAGAAAGAGCTGGCGCACTTCCGTTTTTGTTGCAATTAAGCCACGCCTCCAATCTCCAGAAACGACACTAGCGCTCGTAGCGGTGGGGCTGTGACATAACTTTTCGGATCTACCAGATACAATCAAATTAAAAGAATTTCTTGATAAGGTCACCCCAAAAAAGAGTTGTGCGATGTTTTTTGGCGAGTGAGGTGCGGTATCCATAGAAACTGCAAAGCGTGCGATATATCGCAAAATTGCAAAAAGCCGCAAAAACCGACAACCGCAACATTTTGTCCATTTTCTGGCTCTATAGTGAAGTTTCGGTACATGTTGGAGAATTTTTTCTAATTGATACCAAAAAAGTGGCCAAAAAGTGCCCAAAACCTCACAAGACCGTCAAATAATGACCAAAACATCACCACCATCAATATCACATTTCATGACGCGTCAGTGACATACTCCATTGCACTGATATCAAAGGCACAGACAGAAAGTGCCAGTTCTTTCTTTCCTTGCCATATGGTGGCGGACTTCAGTTGACAAGTCGATAGGTTATCCCAAAACTTGTTGTGGTATCCACGTTACAAGAGATACATAATGGACTATATACTGTATGTTGTGTATTGGGATTATTGTTGATCCATTTCACATTTCAAATGTGATAATAACTTGGCACACATAATATCATCTTATTCGGGCAGAAGTGAATTTACCACAAATAGTTCCATTAAAGCAACCAGATAACATAACACTTGCTACGGAAGCGCAAGCTTTCACTATTTAACACAATTTCAGGTTATTAAAAGCATTGCTTTCTGGTGATGCAATCATGCAACTTACAATACACCACAGAATTGAAATTGCTCCATATTTCCATAAGTTTACTTACTTGTCAAATTAAAAATTGAATCATATCTGTAATTATTACACTAATTAAAGATTGAAAGTAATTAGCATAGAAAAGCAAGATTAGACTCTTGATAAAAATCAAGTTATGCAACTGCAACTGATATTTACTTCAAAAGTCAACTCTTGGACTTTTTCCTTGACATAGCAACAGCGAAATATTTTCTGATACAAAAAAATTACAAAAAAAAATACAAAAAAAACCCAGTCATTTAATATTTGTTCTAATTAAATTAAAAGATTAGAAAATTTATAAAAATGCACTTAACGACGGCACATTACATATTCATCTATTCAAACGAATTGTTGATATCTCGCCTACAACCATGAGCAAGTTAATGATCATTCTTTTTGCGGCAGTCATTGCAATTGCATATGCAACTGTGAGATTTATACAACAAATCCTGTTACTGTGGTACAGCAAATATTTAACAATTTCTTTTATTTTTCAGGAGGATTGCTTTGACAAGGCCAAACTGATAGCTGACGTAAGAACAGAAAGACAAGAGTCTAATAAATATTGAATTAATTATTAAATTGTTTATTTTATCTTATAGTGGAAGGACGCAAGAGATGAGTGCAAAGTTGCTATACCGGCTGAAACCCCAGTTAGCTATTCAAACTTTATAAAAATGTATTTTTTCTTCTAAATTTGTGAATTATTTATGTAGGAGTTCATGAAAAAAGTTGCTGCTTGCATGATGAAGAAACATGGCTTGGTCAGTATTTATTACAGAAAAGATTATGGTGTTTTTTCTAAAACTCGATTTTGATTTTTCATTTCAAGCTCAGCGAGGATGGAGTATTGGATTACGTAAAAACCAGACACGAATATGAAAACATTAAAGCCAGAGTACGTTGCGTCATTTTAATGGGTCATTAAAATGTTAAATCTGATTTTTATAAAATTGTAGGACATCGAGGACGAGTTGAAACAGATGGACCAATGTTGGGAGACAACCAATCATGTAAGCGTTTTTTAAATGCTGGTAACAGTTTTAGATGCAAACATATTAACTATTTATTTATCATTTCTATTAGGTCGCCACCGAATTCTTTGACTGCTGGACTCCAAAATTGCACGAGGTAAAATTGAAAAGAAAAATTTGGTTAGAAAATATAGTATTCTGAATCATGTTGTTATTTTTTTTGTAGCTCTGTCCCGATTCCGTGAAATGGATTGAGATCCCGTAAGCTGATACAAGATATCAATTGATTCAGTTTAGAATTTAGATGTACTTTTTGTGTAATAAACGATTTTGCAAAGAGTATTTTTGGATTTGAGAGAATGGAGGAAACATTTTTTTATAACCGTCCGCAATAAAATAAGCGAAATACCACAAGTTGATAAAATTCGCCAAATTAGTGAAACCAATGCATTGGTTCCATGTAAGAAATTTTAAATGGTGTTCACTATTTTAAAATTAAATAGCGTTCCTATTTGTCGGTTCTCAGGGCCGCTCATATTTCAGGTTGCTGTTGATTTCTACGATTGCAATATCGGGTGACAGGTGGAGTAAAAAAAAAATTGTACTTACTGGAGCGTTTTTGTAGATCTGACAGACATTGAAGTTGAAAACTGAAGTTGAAGATCATATTGTACCATAAACAGAAATAAAATTTAAGATTCGCTATACTGTATTTTCTTTTGTCGAGGCGTTTTCCGGGTAGAATCATACAAAACAACAGCGCCTTTAATTTTTAAATTACCGACAATGAAAATAGAGGGCGCTTGAACTACTCAAAATTTAAAAGTGGCCTTATTTTCGGTTAGTTTTGACAAATGACAACCTATCCTGTCATTTACCAAGTTTACACGTACCAAGTTTTCCAGATAAGTGAAAAGTAAAATAAAATAAAATCAACGTTAGTATTCAAAGATTTATTGGATTTTTATAAGATACAGACCGCGCGACCATGTTAGAAGAACCGGAACTGCCGTACGCCAGATAGTATTAGCGCCATCTCTTGGAATTCCGGA
Organism: Strigamia transsilvanica; assembly: GCA_034701245.1. Classification (NCBI taxonomy): domain Eukaryota; kingdom Metazoa; phylum Arthropoda; class Chilopoda; order Geophilomorpha; family Linotaeniidae; genus Strigamia; species Strigamia transsilvanica. The sequence goes on along the minus strand of JAQIXU010001115.1, from coordinate 9,902 downwards.
GATTACAGAGCTTGAACGACATTGACCCTATCAAGCCGTCGGACTCGAGACTGTCTGACGACAAGGACGGCAACTCCGGGAGTTGTTGTCCTTGCTGACGAGATATCTTTTCAAAACAGATGTGATCACAGACGCGAGGAGGGGATATTTTAGACCTGGTTATCCACATCATTAGAGCAAGTAGGTTGAAATTTAAACAGTAAAAACTAAAACTAAAACTAAAACCATGGTTGGAAACCAAACTCCGCATGACGAAACGTCTTATTGAACACGGACTCGTCTCGTCTTGGGCCGAAGAAAACTGTCTTGTTGCGATTTGCACAAATGAACATGTGTGGGCATGTGGGGGCATCCTTAAGAACGTTGCTGGTGCTTTTAAAAAATCTTACAAGTCGAAAGTACTGAACCTTGAGACGTATTAATCTTTAATTTTTAAAGGTGTGCTGAATTTTTAATGTCTTCACAATTTAAGGACGATTTATTTAATCGGTAAAACGTGGTGTCAAAATGTAGCGTACGTAATTCGTTTGTTGTTGGCAGCTGCCAAGGTAATCTGGAATGTGTCAAATTACGTCTACATGCTCATACGCACTATTGGTTTGGTCGTTTCCTGTATATAACCTTAGCCTCCAATTTGAAATCATTCGGAGTGTGCTTTCAGTGAACAAGCATGTGTAGGTACATTTGAAAAGCGATTTGAAAACTGATTGCCGGTTTTGGTTCTGGAGCAAATTATTAATTTCATACAAAAAATACCTTTTACTCTAATTTATTCATTTGCTAAAAAAATTTACATTGATTGATTTTTCATTAATGTAAAACATTTTTTTTTAAATGATAGAATGATCATTTTAGTCGTCCCATGTCAGAGCATCGGCACAAATCTACGCAATATTTGGAAAAAGAGAAATGTGAATAAAATTATTTTTCGTCTTTAATTTTCTTTTAACTTACCGCGTTAACTTTTGGCTTGTAGCATCCAAAAAATTCGGCAAGTTTCTGTAATTTCTTTAGTTTAATTATTTGTCCTGTTAATTTTAATATAATTGACTTACGGTCTCGCCGTCACTTGCGTTTTGCCAACAGGTTTTCATCATATCCATAATTTCAACTTTCCTCTATTTTTTTAAATTTACAATTCGTATTAGTAATTATAAAGCAACAAAGATCATATTCATAAATCATTACGTCAGTGACAAGGATCTTTTCAGACTCGGCTTCAAATGCAGCAAAGTCAAAAGTTCCATCATCGTGAAGCTAAACAAAAACAAAAACGATTTATTGCTAAATTGCTATAGCGTTTTGAATAAAATGCAATGAAATCATACCCATCCTTTCTTCATTATCAAGCATTTGGTCAGTTTCTTCATTCGCGTAACCTAAAACAAACAAACATTAGAGTTGAATATTTACACGACCTGCTCTTTCAGAAACTGTTTTCTATATTTCGCATTCAAATTTGCATTTAAAAAAAATGTTCACGTTTTTATATGGAAAAATTAAATGATGTAAAATTGGGATTTTAAAGTGGGACGTATCAAACAGATTCTGAAATCAATTATAATTTAATTATAAATAGTAAATCACATCAACTTACATGGTCTTCATCATGAATGCCAGCTTTGCATTCAGCTTTGAATGGTTTGAACTGAAACAATTTATTTGTTTAACATTAATAACATTTCATTTTAATGTGACACTGATTCGAACTTACTTCAGCGTCAATACGGTCGTGGTCGAAGCATTGCTATTTTTGCATCAAAAATCAATAAATTAAATTAACATACAGAACTATTTTTTAAAAAAATATAGAATTAAATAAAAACTTACTTCTGCTTGTGTAAGCAAAGCTACCATTCCCAAGACGACAACGAGGAGAAAGGTTCTCATGGTGATAGACTTTTGATTTTTCAAGTGCACAGAGACGTGTCAGTAGGTCTTACGGTAATGAAATGCTGTAAAAGGTTCCTTTTATATTGTTTTTAATCTACAAAAAAAGTAATCTGAAATATGGCCCGACCGTCTGAGAGAAAAATAATATTTTTTGGAATTTGAATTTGGAATCACATTTTTTTTTGATACCATATTTGGTCTCCGTCTGTAAAAAAAAAAAAGCAAGATGAAAAATGTGCTTAAGATAAAGTGCGCACTGTATTTTTTATGATACTTAAAAAAATATGGAGACACGTATTTTATTGTGCTTTATTATTATTTTTTCATACAACACTATGAAATGAATGAACATTATTGAAACAAAAGTGGGTTCAGTGCCGGATTAACCCATGTAGAGGCCCTTAAACCGTCGAAATCTCGGGGCCCCCTTTGCACTTTGCAAATTATGTATTTATACGTTTTGAACAACAAAGTCTTGATAAACCAATTTTATTAAACAAAACAAACATTGATATTTTCAAAAATTATTGTACAATTGCTCTCTTGTGTAGCACTGTAAAAGACTGAAAAAGACAAGAAAAAAGAAATTAAAGTTGAAAAATTTCTTATTGTGTTTTGTCAGAACCGGCAAAGTTCTCTTCCAAAATCAAATTCAATATTATTTTGATCCCATGTCGCGGGACCCCTAAAAGGTATGGGGTTCATAGGCCGATGCCTACTTGGCCTAATGGGTAATCCGGCACTGACTTGTGAGTGGGTTATTACAAAACATGAGGGAATATATTTTATAATCTAATTTGTATACATTACAAATGCAATGCTACACGTTTGACCCTTATAGTTAGTATCAAGTTCAGAAACTATCATCTGGTTCTCATATCAGATCATAATCAAATGATTATATATTTCATTTCACATGAAACAGGTCATTTTCATGTTTTTTTAAATTTATCATTGGAAAATCAACCATTGGAAAAAAATACATTGTATAATCACTACAGTTATTTGTCACTTGTGTACCGGCACTTCGTAATTTGTAATGTTATTTTATCCATATACCAGAAATAAAATAAAAATAAATGCAAAGTAAACAATATTTTGGAATTTTCTGGTTAAAGAGGCTTAAAGTCAGGGTTGCCGTACGTCCTCGTTTACCCAGACAAGTCCTCTTTTTGGCAGGGCCAGCTTAAGGCACGATCGAGCGGTGCAACCGCACGGGCGCCAAAACTTATGGGGCGAATTTAATGTACCCAGAATGGGGTCGCATAAGTATCGCGGAAAAAAAAATTGCGATTTCTTTTCCGCAATAAAGTAATCGCGAATAAGAAATTTTTCAACTTTAATTTCTTTTTTCTTGTCTTTTACAGTGCTACACAAGAGAGCCACAACAAGAGAGCTACAACAAGAGAACAACAGATGAATATTTATCAATGTTTACTGTAATCACTGCAAATGAATAGAAGTTACAAATAAAATTTGAAATTAAAACTGAATTTTTTTTTCAATAAAACACACGAGCGATGCTTCTCTGCAAGAAGCAGCTTTTGTGGGCCATTTATTTAGCCCATTATAGTGCCCCAGAAAGATAAACAAAGTGTTTTATTAAAATAAAGTGTTTTGTTGTGGCTCTCTTGTGTAGCACTGTGAAAGACTGAAAAAGACAAAAAAAATATTATTTTTTCTTATTCACGATTACTTTACTGCAGACGTTGAAATTTGCGACAAAAATGTGTTTTCTTCTTTTTTACGTGTTTCCGAATAGCACGCGCACTGCATGCTTTAACAGACTTCTACAGTATTCTTTTGAAGTCGAGGCGTTTTTCCAATCCACCCTGAAAATGAAACCGCCAATGGTGTACTTAACACAACCCGTTTTTCGTCTGTCAGATTGCCATAGCTGAAATTGTGATGCAAAGAAGATCAATAACAAGTAACTAGATGATTGAATGGTACAAAATATATGGGCTAATATATCTAAACGCTTCTGCACGTCCAAGATATGTATCGGCCAACGCAAAATTAGTTGCGTCCCCTTTTTATCGTGTTTAAATAAAACGCCTCTCCAAATCTCCACTGCAGCACAGCCTGAACACTAATAATTTGGGACCTGGGCCAGTGTACAACCCCACTTTATATATCCGTTATCATGTCCCAAATGTACTACAAATCTAATTTTCACAAACACAAATAAAACAGCAAGTAGGCCCATTCATACTTTTATTTCCAATCAAACAAATACAAAAAACAACAACAAAAGGAATAGAATAACGCCGCTGTATTTGCTGGTTCCTTCGCTCCTGTGCTACAATTATCAGGTTATTTGTACTGCGAGAACACTAAATTGCGATTAATTCGCGATTATACAGACTCGCGATATCCGGGTTGCGCGATTTATGGGTTTGCGATTTGTGGATTCGCGGTACAACTCACAAAATTAAGAAATCGTGAATTACGCGATTACTTGGATTCGCGATTACTTTTTTCGCGACACTTGCCCCACCCCTTAAATCTCCGTCCGGAGATTTTTGTCCGGATTTTTGTAGTGTACGATCAAATCTACAAAATTTTTGAATTTAGTGCCTCAAAAATGACCTTATTTGCTATTTTTTACTGAATGAAAAATAATTTTAAAGACCATTTTTGGGGTCGTTGAGATGGAAAAAAATTTGAAAAAATTTTCTACAATTAGCTTGGAGGGAGAGCGGGGCGGGCGTGCGCGTGCCCCCTCCAAGCCATGAAAATGGGTGCCAAAATTTGGTTTTGGGATATTTAAATATTGTGGTCGGGCTAATAAACAAGTGTCCTCTTTTCTTATGGCGGCTATGGCTATATGGTGACCGTATTAAAGTTGCCGACTTGCCGTGCTAGTAAGTGAATGTAATACCGTAAATGATTTTTACGGATATTTAATTGTCAATAATTACTTCAAGTAGCTAAATCACAATTCCGAAATGACAGAAACTAGATCAAAGTCTAGACTTGCCATTGTTGCAAGGTGTAACTAAAACCCGCTAGGCTCACTCCTTCAACACTGATGGTACCCAAATGTTGGTACCCAGTTCCATTGATTAAAGCTGAATAAAAAGTAAATAGAACATGACTGAATATTAGACCAAACATTTCCTTTTCCTTTAATTTTAGATTTTTAGGGCATGGGTTTCGAATTTAATGACCAAGTGATATTCCGTGAGCAAGTTTTTAAATTGACAGTTCAATTTGAAAAATGTACGCACAAACATTATGTACGTTTGCTTTAGTCATTTTCAATTACGGCTATGCTCATAAAGTAAGAGATCTTTAATTTTAATATTTTTAAATATTACATTAAATCATTAATCTCTTACAGATAAATCAAACTCTTTGTATTGATTTTAAAAACAGCACTACATGGCCTGACAGTGTAAGGATTGTTAATTTATAGATTTCAAATTAATTTATTCTAAAAAATAATACGGTAATAATAATTCTATTTTAATAGGTAATGACCGATTTGGAAGAATGCCAACTTGAAGCTGAAGATGCTAACATAGGTGAAAGTCAACGTGCGAGTGGAATGGGAGGAAGAGGTGACATCACCACCAAAATAAAAGGTTTTCTGCAAAAAGTCTGGAACAGATTTGTAAGTTTTAGTTTATAAAAACTCAGAAAAATGTATTCAAGCCAGTGAATTGTTTTTCCGATAGATAAATACTCTTGAATGGCAAAAAAACAAAATTAGCATTTTGAACTGCATGTGGAGCAATCAGAAAGTTGTAAGTGAATTTTTTGTAAAGTTTACAAGAAGCTTAACTTGTCAAAACTAATCTTTTAGTTCAACATTGGAACAAAACAAGTGCAATGGACCAGCATAATCGACTTGATAAGAGGATTAAAAATAAATGAATCAGTAATAAGTTAATTAAAAGTGGTTTAAAAAAATCTTTTGATAAAATAATTTGATTTGTGCACAGAGGAAAGACAAACTGGTAGATGCTTTAGCGGAATGCAGGACTAATAATGGAAGCGATGACAAAGCATCCAGTGATGTACTGAAAATATTTAAATGTTTTTTTACTCATGAAACAACTAAAATGGTAAATAAGGATATTAAGATATTATTTTTTTTTTAAATTTTTAAATTATGTAACTTTATTTTTTTAAAGTTTTGTCCATTTTCATCCAAAAAACCATGGCAGAGGCAAGAAACTCGTCCTTGATAAAAATGATTTTTATTTTATTTTATTTTATTTTTAAAAATGGAAATATTCCATTGCGTGTTAGCTGAATAAAAAAATATGTCATTCAATTGAAGTCAATTTCAAATTCAAAGGTTTGATAGAAAAAAATCAAGTTTTGTACTTGGGTGTTCAACTTCATTATTTCCGCTCTTAATTTTTTTCTTCTCACATTGTATACATCTTTTTTTCAGGATATCCCATCATTATTTGTTCTTGTTTGTTGGCTTGTAAATTTTCTGAGTTTCAATTTTATTTTTGGTATATATATCTGAGGGTGTTTCACACATGTTTTTGAGAGTGTAGTGTAATTATCCAGTAGAAAACCAAATACCATACACAAATAAAAGCCAGTAAGGCAACAAACTGTAATTTAAACACATTGCACTAAAAGAACATGTTTATGGATTCTGTGGAAAAAATAATACTTTTGGGTGGAATTCTTTGTGGATCAATACTCATTTTGTCATCATTTGCTCAGGAGGTAAACAAACTACCGCATAGTAAATTCACTGAATTTTAGTGGTAATTAGTTAATTTTTTAATTTTAGGAAGAAAATACTCCTTGTATGGATTTAGGAAATAACTCAACTTGGCCAAAACAGGTTTAAGCAAAGACAGAGTTATGGCTTTGACTTATAGCCAAATTTATTGTTTAAATTTATTTGTTTTATTTATTGCAGCTTTTGGACGATTTAGATGCATGCAAAATGGGCAGTACTGAAACAGGAAAAAACCAAAGTCTTCACTACAAACAAAAACAAACTAAGAAATTTATGATAAAGTTTTGGACAAAATTAGTTATAATAGTCACATAAACAATAGTTGATAGATAATTGACATTTGATTGCTTTGTATAGCTAAATCTTTCGAACGAAAATGGAGCGAAAGTACTTGAATGCTTATGGACACGGCAGAAATTAGTTAATCATTCTTTATAACAAAATATTATGACCAAATATTTTAATCAACTAATATAATTTCGAATAGTTCGATATGGAAAACAACGAAATTGATTGGAATGAAGTGAGAAACTTGATTGACAGTTTGAAAATCAGTGAAGAAGTTAGCTAATTCTTTATTAACACATCCTACATAAACTTCATGTTATATTTCTCCGTAGCGAAAAGAGTCACTGAAGACATCGGTTAAGGAATGCATAGAGGATAATGATAAAGACGAGTTGTATAAAGTAAGTATGGTAATTATAATTATCTGTAGATCACTGCACCCAGCAAGTTGGTTTCCAAACAATAAAAACTAACAGTAAACTGGCCGCGGTACATGCAACCAAAAAGAAAACCCTTAAAACTTCTAAAGTGGACAAAAGCTTCCTCTCATTGCCCCTACAGTTTTCAAGTGCAGTAACTGTAAATCTTAATCTCATGTTTCAGCAGAAATAATTTCCAATCGATCTACTTTAGTATTAATGGACAATTTTTTTGTTATTATCGTAGATAAAGAAGATGTCGAAATGCATTTTGCGTCAAGGATGCACGAAAGCAGTAAGTTTTCTACATTGTCTGACCTAAAATAAGTCAACATTTGACCAAACCATTCAAGTCAATTCTAATTTAATATTCATCAGATGTATAATAATAAAACTGGCTATGGCTCACTTGCACGCTGCCTAATGTCATGCCATGTCATTCAGTTCAGTTGGGTAGTTGTGGGTTGTGTAGTCGCAAGCAGAAATGCTTTTGCTAACGTTCACAGAAGTTTAACCTTGTCTTGTCGACATTCCCAGATCTAAAGAAACAGACTATTACAGATAATTTATCGAATTTTATTCTGTAAAATAAAATAAATTACTGTTTGTGATTAGCTGTATGGACATGTGGTAATGGCTTCAGCAGCAGCGTAGGCAAATTAATTATTTTAGTGGGATATTCAAATCAAATTAATTGGTTCAATAGTGCAGTGACATTAATCACTTGAGTGGAACAATTGCTACATTTAATCGTTAACTGACTATTGGGGCTTTGTGGACCGTTTGTGCATGCAATAATAGCTTACAATTTAAATTTTAATAGGAATCAATTGACATCAGCGTTATTAGAAAAAGTTTTAATCAATGAGTACACAAAACGTAGTTTCACCAAGTTCTAATCTATAATTTAATCTAAGGATTCCAAATCTCTTAGCTTTACACTGACTTGTGAGGCGTAGGGTCAGATAACAATTGCTAATATTTTACTTTTAATAATCGTTTGTTAATTGCTATAGGCTTGTCCTGAATTGAAACGTAGAAGCAGAAATAAAAAACTGTGTAAACGTAAAGGATATGTGAAAACTAACACTACAGATAACAATCAAAACAATGAAGATGAAAAAGATAACACTCAAAACAATGACAGCGAAACAGAAAAAGAAGAAGATAATAAATAATAAAGATAATCTACAGCCGGAAACAATGGAATGACACGCACAAAGATTCTGGGTGATGATTGTTGCTGTGAAGTTTGGATGCAAAATTATGATACTGTCAACTAAATAAATTAGTAAATACTATATGTTTTTATTGTTTGTGTACTATTATTGTAGTAAATAAATTTACACTTACCGTAATACTGTATTTAGAATATTGTAAAAGTGAACATTTCAGTAGTAGGAGTTTCATATAATTTTAATACACGATGCCCTAGCCACTATTACTTTATTGTTTATGGTATTTTTTTTACGTTGCTGGGTACGTAATCAAAAGGCAAGAAACGTGTGAAAAGAAAGTGAAAACTGATTTATTAATGAAGTACAAACATAAATATACTTACCACAGTACTTACATTATGCGTGGTAAGGTAAGCAGTTGTCATTGGTTTAGTGAAATGGACCATCAGGTGGAGCTAACCTCGATTGATGATTATCTTTACACCAGACCAATGAATGACACGCTTGTGTCCTGAAGGGTTCAAGGGATAACATTATGAATAAATAATTTTGCTTACGCATCTAGTAAACTATCCTAATTCATTATCTCGTCCACCGCATAATACAATTCTTCAATTTATGAATGGATAATTTCCGATGTGGGCACAAACATCCTCTTATATTGATGATGCAACACAGCAAATACGTTGGAAGAAATATAAAATAAACACATACAGGCAGTGATTACATTCAGTGTTGCAGCAAAATCAACATTTTTTAAAGAAGAAAAATGTGGTGGTCATGTATTGGGATGACTTTCGTATTATTACTAGAAGCACCTACTATTACATTTCAAACTCCAATGCAACATTACACAAGTGAAGAAAATGAAGAATATAGCTTGAAAGTAGGAAGCATTGGTGATGGTGAATCAAGCAGAGCAGTCGGTGGCGAGATGAGCTTATTAAATACACTAATAGAAACTGAGTATTATAGCCATGGAATTAAATATGGAGAAGAACATGGTGAAACAAGAGATAGTGATAGAAGTAAGTTGCATAATTTTGACGGCTATAACTATATTGAAAAAAAAAAGCGAGATGTAATTGTTAGAGCCAGAAGGGTCCCCCCCTCTGGCAATCCTGGCAATTCTGGCAATCCTGGCAATTCTGGCAATCCTGGCAATCCTGGCAATCCTAGCAATCCTGGCAATCATGGCAATCCTGGTAATCCGTCAGGACCAGCTGGATGGTCGCCATCAGGACCAGCTGGATGGTCGCCGTCAAGACCAGCTGGATGGTCGACGTCAAGACCAACTTCAGGATCCACGTCAAAACCAACTTCAGGATCCACGTCAAGACCAACTTCAGGATCCACGTCAAAACCAACTTCAGGATCCACGTCAAGACCAACTTCAGGATCCACGTC
>JAQIXU010001114.1:0-20478 GCA_034701245.1 Strigamia transsilvanica | reverse complement strand
TTGACAAATTTTCGAATTTTTCCAAAATATCTCCACAAATTCTGTTAAAAAATTCCAATTTTCAAAAAATAATTTTTATTTTTATTTTTTGTCCTCCTTTTAATTGTGAAAAAGTTGGTCACCTTATGTAAATGCAGGGTCGGGTCCTTAAGAAAGTCGTCCACAGATCGCGGCCTGCATGGTCTAAATCCCCAGACAAGCACTCAACTTTCGGGGGTATGACGATACTAAAGGTAGTTCTCACTAGACCAGGGCCGGATCAAGGGCACTTGAGATAAAAGGGGGGCCTTTTGGGGTATGAATTTTTGTTTTTACTTACAATTTTGGGCCCCCCTGCAAAAATATTACTGTTCCCCACCCTCTCCAGGCCTAGGCGCAATAGGCATGTGCCTTGGACCTTCGATTTTTAGGGGCCCAAAAATTCCGAATAAAAAGAATAAAGTTTCCAAAAAATTTTCAAAAAAATTTTAAAAAAATAATTTTTTTCTTTTAAATTAAGATTTGGGCCTGCACTAGACACAATGCAATGCAACCAAAAATGAGTCAAATGCAACGCAATAGATATTTTGACTGGCCAATCAAGAGGTTACAATTGAAGTTTAAATTTCAGTCAACATAAAGAATTTTTGGACGCACTAGCTTGCATTGCGTCTAGTGTGAACACAAGTGAGAACTTACCTTAAGTGTCGACTTGTTTTATGCCTTAAACCGCCACTGTTGGAGAGTGATAAATGTATAGAGTAATAAATGTTTGCTTTGATTAGGTAAGCTGCGTTTGCTTCATCCTGTGGCCAACCTGAGTCGAATTGCCGGTGATTCTATCCGGCTTAAATGCGAAGTCTCCGCGGCATCTTCGGTTCGTTTTTATTGGTATAAAAACGAGGCGCCATTGAAGGAGGAGCGTGGACGGTTGCTTATCCGGCGCTATTCCATTTCTGGGAGGAGTGGGAAATCTGGTTACGGATCTCGGATTCGAATTGCCGATGCAGAAACGCACGATACAGGATATTACAGATGCGACGTTGTTGATGGACAGCAGTCGCTCAGCAGTACTGGCATCCTTCTTGTAAAGATGGGCCGTTGGGGTAAGAAACAAAAGCGTCTCAACGACGTTTTTTTTTGTTTATTTGGCCCGCAGAAAGTACAAAATTTACTATTTGGCCCGCAGAGCCTAAAATATTTACTATTTGGCCCGTTACAAAAAAAGTTCGAAGATCCCTGATGTAGATGAGACGTTTTGCACACATTTCGGATGCAAATCTTAATTTGCAACACAACAAAGCCCGCTTTCACCACCCGAATTCAAATCCTATTAATCTATACAGATCGCATCCAGTCGGCCTCCGACTTGCCGGAGATGGAACCACTCTTCCCCATCCTGGTCGGTAGGTGAGTACCAATAAATAACAAGAAAAAAAAATATTTTTTAATTTTAATTCTGGGGCCGATTTTAGAATTCTTCAACTAAAATCACCATGACAATAACAAAATGTAAATTTATGTCTTTTTTTTAATGAAACGGACCCTTATGGACAGAGGGGTCAACAGGGGCTGCAGCTGTTTGTCGTCTTTCGCTCAATTCATCTCCTTTTATTAAATTTTGTGGTTTTGACTCAATGCACACCCCCATCATTTCCAACCCCCCTCTTCCTGTCTCCCATTAAATGACACATTTGAGTTTAAAAACGTTATTTTGGCTTTAATGTTTTGTTCCTCCTTCATCTCTACGGTTGCCAACCAGAAATCAATAGCGCGGACGATGACATCATCGAAAATTGCACTCGCACCTTGAAAGGTTGAAAGGAGAGTCGTCAGACCCGACGTGTGGTATAAATAGATGCAATGCGCCCGGTCGAGCAACGGCCATTGACGGGGACGAAGGAGCCATGTATGATGGCTCGCGGAGGGGGATTGGTTGTTGTAATGAGTGTAATGTTGCTTGGTCGAGGTCAAGGCCTCGATGCGGCACCATCAGACAGGTAAGTTGTGGTCTGCGGTGGTTTTTTGTGCTTGGGATGAGGTTGGTGGAGTGTGAGGACGAAACTGGCTCTTTCTTCTCTTTATTGTGTCATGTTTTAAGTCAATTTCCCCCCCCCCCCATTTTCTGAGCCTCCATGTTTGTTTTGAATCATGGGGAGTCTGTTGAAAGAGATTTTCATTAATTTTTTAAAATTGGTGGACAAATTGATGTTTTTTTTTTAGTAATTGAATTTATTATCAATTTTGACAATTGATTATTTTAAAAAAAATTTTTGTTAAAATATCTTTTATTTACAGTTCGCCAGTATTCGAAGGTCCCAAAAATCGAGGACCTGTGGAAATATTGGACGCTAGCGCGAAACCATTTGGATTTTGCCAAAAGTATGGCGGAAGTGCCTGTTCGAAATTTGTTGCAAACCGGACCATTTTTGTTCGGTCCGACAAAGAACAAATGACAAATGAAAACAAACTGATGGAAGCCATCACGGTTATTGCATCGTCCGGTGATTTGTCACGTCCGTGTTCTGATTTTGCCATGCCGTCGTTGTGCTTGCTGTCGTTTCCGCCGTGCGACGAATCGGCGACCGGTGATCCTCGTCCGAAGCTGATTTGCAGACATGAATGTGAACTGCTTGAAAATGACATTTGCCGAATGGAATTTGCCATTGCCAAAACACATCCAGTCATAGGGCAGAAAGTGGTTTTGCCAAATTGTCAAGATTTACCCACAACTAATTGTCTGCAGTTGGGAATTCCAAAACCTCAATATAATGCAGAGAATGGTAACAAATAAGCTTAATAAGACAAAATCATTTATGTAATTGTGGTAATTTTAGCATAAGTATTACTGGTTCACTTATATTTTCTTGTCTGTTTAAATTCCCTAAAAGTGTTCCAGTTGCCGCTTATCTGAAGCGTCAATATGAGTGAACCTGCAGTCATGCAGGAAAAACCACAAGCTTTTCTATTTTTCACCACCAGAGTGGCGCTTGTGTACCGACAGACCATCGGTTTCTTGGTTTGTTCAAGTTCATGGCAGCGCTTGTTGATTTGAATATAATTGTCCCTTCAATTTCTTGATAAATTTTGTCATATTTGACATTTTTTTTGTCAATTTTGATAAAATTTACAATTTTTTTTTTCCATTGAAAAAATGTAGACATTTTTTGATAAATTTTGAAAAATTTGACAATTTTTTTATGTTCAATTTTGATAAATTTGAGAAATTTCTTGATATATTTAGTCAAATTTGACAATTTTTGAAAAATTTCTTGATAAATTTAGTAAAATTTGACAATTTTTGAAAAATTTCTTGATAAATTTAGTAAAATTTGACAATTTTTGAGAAATTTCTTGATAAATCTAGTAAAATTTGACAATTTTTGAGAAATTACTTGATAAATTTAGTCAAATTTGACAATTTTTGGTCAATTTTGATGAAATTGGATTATATAGGCACATTCATAAAATCATTTAAACTAGTTTACATTTTTTTAAACCAGTATAAATGTCAAATTTAACTTTTAGACTGGTTTAAAAAGTTTAAACCAGCTTAAATGATTTTATGAATGTTTTGTGTTTGCCGTATGCTGCCATTCCGATTCTTTGAAATGGGTGCTTGGTACAGTGGCGCCACCGCGTGGCAGAGCTTTTGTGGGTTTTCCCCATTAAGATATGAGTTAACTAACTTTCCCTATGTAATTCAAGTTCATCTCTTGCAGGTCAAACCTGCTACACTGGGAAAGGAGAAGAGTACAGAGGATCAATCAGCCAATCCAAAAATGGACACCAATGTCAATTATGGAGTCATCAGTTGAGATATAAAAGTTCAGATTATCCCGAGTTAATCGGAGGACACAATTACTGCCGCAATCCCGGCGCAGTCGAGGACCAACCTTGGTGTTACACAACAAATCCGCTTGTCCGGAAAGAAGTTTGCTCAGTTTCCAAATGCAGTAAGATGGTCTAAACATCACAAACGTACAGAGGCGGATTTTTAGGTTCTCGCAGTTCTTGCAAGAGAAGGGTCCTACCCAAGCAGTGATTAATATTGGCCCAATTTTGGTTTTTAATAAACTGTTAACATTTGGCAATAATGGCTCAATATTAACTACAACCTTGGAATAATAATGAAAACCAATGTCAGAAATACGTTGGTTACACACCAGCTATATAGGCCAATACAGAACCAACAAAACCTACATTGGCTCTTTGTGACACCAGTATTACTTGCAGCTTGGGTAGGTCCCTGACGCTTAAGCTTCATAAATTTTAATGTAGAAGTGCCCCTGTGCAGACTGCACATCCGTCTCTGCAAAGATGACCAACCTAAGTAAACCTAAGTAAAAATATAAACTCTTTTTCAGATGATTTTCTATGGCTATACGTATTTATTCCAACGGCGGTAGGTGTAGCAACAGTAGGTGTCCTCGTGGGCTTACTGTGCGTCAAACGCCGAATTTCTCGGAAAAGCAATTCCAAGTCAGGTTCTTCCATGCTGGGCCAACAACCATTGGAACTCAGCAGCCTTTTGCCCAAATCGGCAGTAAGGGCACGTGAATTTGCCATATCAGATATTCAATTCAAACAGGAACTAGGAGAAGGAGCTTTCGGTAAAGTATACGAAGGCGAGGTTTTGGGCTTGGACGGCGTGACTCGAGTCGCCATCAAAACCCTCAAGGAAAATGCCACAGCTAAAACAGTCCAAGATTTTCGGCGAGAAGTTGACCTGATGACCGATTTACGGCATCCAAACATAGTATGTCTTTTTGGTGTCTGCGTTAAGGAAGATCCTCTATGCATGCTGTTTGAATTCATGATCCATGGAGACCTGCATGAATTCCTGGTCACGCACAGTCCCCACGGCCTGGACTCGGATGAACCGCGGGTATTGGGCCATGGGGACTTCCTCTACGTGGCACTGCAGGTGGCGGCAGGGATGGAATACTTAGCCGGTCATCACTATATCCATCGTGATTTGGCGGCTAGGAACTGTCTGGTTGGAAAGAATCTTGTGGTTAAGATTTCGGATTTCGGTCTATCGCGCGATATTTATTCGTCTGACTATTACCGGGTTCAGTCGAAGTCGTTGCTGCCGGTTCGTTGGATGCCGCCGGAGTCCATACTTTACGGCAAATTTACAACGGACAGCGATGTCTGGTCTTACGGAGTGGTTTTGTGGGAAACATATAGTTATGGTTTGCAGCCATACTACGGGCGGTCTAATCAGGAAGTCATCGAGATGATCCGATCTCGCCAGTTGCTTCCGTGCCCTGATGGATGTCCGCCGCATATGTACGCACTCATGATAGAATGTTGGCACGAAGTGCCTGCTCGGAGACCTTCGTTCAAGGAAATTCATTCGAGGCTACGCACATGGGATGGACTTTTATCAGCTTGTAATAACATGAATTCTGGAAACAATAGGACTTTGTCGGGAAGAAGACCATTGCCCGATGTTCCGTCGAGATATGATCCGCGTGCAAGCGCTGTCCCATTCACATATATGCCAGAAGCAACTTTTTCAAACATGTAATGGATGTGTGCCTTTTTGTTAATCTTAACAAACTTGCCTCTAGTTTTTGTGTACAGCTGTCCCTGGATTTATGCGAGGGGATGTGGGGGAAACCCTATTGCTGGGTTCCCACTTGACTGAATAACTTGGCAGAAAAGTGGACCAAAATGTGTTCCAAAAAAAATTATGTTCTGAATTTAGCTGGACCGCAATAACTGCCCATTATTTTCCTTCAGGGCTGTGTCCTTAGAAATGTAAAAAAAACACACACCATTTCAATCAAAAATTCATTGTCAAGTTTAGATCGGGTGCCATTTTGCATAAAAATTATTTTTGAAGTGACCATAGATCAAGATGATGTCAGTGGGCAGAAAGTGTTCTGATTGGTCAGTGGTACAATATTTTCTGTGACAGAAAAAATAAAATTAGAGTATTTTTCTGCCTACTATTTTCTGCCAAAATAAGGGGAAGTGACATCATCTGATCTGTTTCAGTCAAGTGGGAACTTCAGTAAACTGCACAGTATTGAAACTCTTATCTGATTTTTACCGAACCGTGCAAATCGAGGGATCACTGTAGTGTACTTTTTAAGTGATATACTTTTGTGATTTCATCGGATCGGCGGCAGATTTATGATTTGTGCCGCCATTTTTGGCACTCTGTTTGTTCACATAAATAAACATTGCTCAGAAACATGCGAAAATATTGCAAGTTACCACCATGCACCTCTGCCAGTGCCCATGCTCTGAAAATATAATGTGAGTTTAATGCATAAGAATGAGTTCACAAGCACATCCAGGGAGGCATGGACCAAAAATTCATATTTAGTCCAAAAAATTCATTCTCAGATCAATAAAACTTATTCTGGATCAATAGAACTCATTTTTAAGCCATAAAAAAATCATTTTTGGATCAAAACATTGAAATTTTGCATGTGAACAATTGAACCAAACTGGCCACCCCTTGTACGTTTTCTGTATCCGCCCCTGAATGAGTTAAGTACAGTAATACCTCCACTAAGTTATAGCCTCGGTGGAAGGATATCTGATAACTTATGGGAGGTTATAACTTTTGGGAGGTAGCCAATAAGATGCCTCCTTATACAAGGTTCCGTCATTTTTTATAACTTATGGGAGGTTATAACTTAGCGGAGGATAACTTAGTGGAGGTATTACTGTAATATATATATATATTTCTTTACAAATCTGCTGTTGCATCCGGTGTTTTTCTTGTACTCAGCTTTTTGTCTTTGATATTGTAGTGATTTTCATTTAGGATTATTTGATATGAAATTATACATGATAATAATTTTAGTGCAATTTTTATATTTTGTAAAGATATTGTTTTGATTTCTTTTTGTTTTTGAGATATTTGTGTATACATTAATGTTATTCTCTTCATGTTCAGCAAAGTAAATGGAAAATAATTTTTTCAACTAGGTGCTTTTCAGATCATTTGTATGTAAGTAAAAATTGAAACTCCATTATATACAGTTTTGCTATAAAATGTTTCTAAATAAAAGTGTATAAAATCTGAAATATTATTGTTTCGTGAATACTTATGGCGCCACCTACTACCGACTTTCAGAAGCAGTGCCTATATTTTACAACACAAAATAGAAGAATTTAAGGGAAACAATTATTTAATTAATATCAGAAAAACAAACAAACAAATAAAACTAAATAATAATAATTTTGCGTTGCTATGGTCAATTTTCAACAAATGAAACGTTCAAAAAGTGTAAGTAGTTGCTAAGCAACATACACGGTTTCACCTTTTCCATTCCGCCATGTTACCACACCACCATTTAGAAATAACAAGGAAATTCGCATCCTTTTCATCAACACACCACTGTGGTCTGTGAATCGAATGTGGTAATCAAACAACTGATTAAGAATCCTTTCATCAAAACACATTAATTCTGAATGGAATTTCATTAATTAATATCTTTTTAAATCTAGAGTATTATGGACTGCTGAATTTCAAGTCTTAGCTCCTGCAATAAACAGTGGATGAGCTGTAATCTGTACAGTTTGATCCATTTAAGGCATATGATCAATAGATTTCTTATCATCACTTGACTGTTTTGACCATAGTTTCATTTGCAGAGAAGATAGAAGAGTTAACATTGCAATAACATTCTGTAATAGTCATCCAAATGTTTTACATTGTCAAGTTCAATGATGGAAGTATGGACATTGTGCCTGATGTATGGGCAGACGAAAATGGCAACTGTTTTTGGCCTCCAAAAGGCACTAAGTATGGAAAGGTTTTGGATTTAGTTAAACAAAAACAGACACCGCCACCATCTTGGGTGAAGCGAGAAACTACAATTTTAAAAATTGCTGGTACTTATGTCATTCCTATGCAGCACAGATGACCACAATGGAGAAAATTGAACATTTTAGAAACTGTTTAAAAAATATGTTTGTTTTAGAGGGGTGGTAAATTTGGCCCTGTTTATGCAAACATAAGCTGTACACTCTTGGCTTTTCTTAAAATTCCAGACAGCACTGAGCATAATTCACATTTGTTGGTTCTTTGTGCTGCTGCGTGTTTTGTGATTTGGTGGCTTTATTTACTCGACATATTGATATGTAGAAACTTACGAAAAAGCGGTGGAATTGGTTAAATTAGCTCAGATTACTTCAGACATGTGTCCAAAAGATGGACCTTCTCCGGAGAAAAGAAGTAAGATAACTTGCGACATCTACACTGAGTCTAGCGAAGATGATGACGAAGCTATTGAAGCAGAACCAATGACAATTCTAAGTACAAAAGACACGCACAATGCACCAAGTGGTATGGGAAGAGTCCAATTGTTTTTATTTAGCTCGATTATTAGAGTGTTATTTTCCAGGACCACAATTACAACACATATCCATGTATGGAGAGCCGACCGATCAAAAATTCAGCGCTTCCACATCGGATTCTTTTGCCAGTGGAACCAACGTATATCTACATCAAGCGCATTACTCAGATGTTGATATTGAGAACATCTCAGTAAGGGATCTATTAAAACATAACCTGGGTTTGTATTTATTGATGTTCTTAAGTCCAATAAACTAGCGGTATACTGCTGGTATACGCCGTACACCTTTTCTGACGACTACGGCACTGCGATGAGTGTGTGGATAATTTTGTTTTGATTATTTTCAGTTTTTCAAGATCATTTACTGCACATTGCCGAAGAATTACGCGAAAAATTAACTAATTTGGAGCACAGAATGGATAGAATTTCACTGACGTGTTCAACGGTTGTACGCCACGATGATTCCAGTTTGTTTCGGATACCGGTTTCAACTGAGGATGATCTGAGAAGCCTAGAAGCTTTGCTCATCCAGCCAGACAACTTCCAAAAACTAGTGCGAACATTAGTTCTACGTACAATCTGCATCCGGTATCTCGATGCCCAATAAACAATTTTTGACTTTTGTGTTTTCGTGCGCGAAAAATGGAATTTAGTGTTTGAATTTGGCATCGAGATATCGGATGCGGATACATAGGTCGAGTGTAGATGTAATTGTTTTCTGTAGGTAGCTATTTTATCGACAACCGGGGGAACGAGCGTGGACGACATAACGAAGCGGATTCTGTGTAAAATATTAGAAGACATGCTGGCAAAGAAATATAGTTATACGGGAAGGAAGGGGAAGCCTCCTTTCAAGGGATTATTAATCAATAAAGTTGTTTTTAGTAAGTTTGTGAATGTTTAGTGCGGATGAATTAATTGGTTGATTTTTATTTTAACAACAGATGCTGTGCGGTTACATAATTTAGGGAAAAGTGCCACGGACCATAATTTAGATGTTGCTATTGGTAACTGGCTTCGCTATGCTGCGTCTCGGCTCGACAGGCGACAGAAAAATACTTTTTCCAAGCAGTTGACGGCGAATGCCACTGTTGATTGAGAGGAATGGGATTTTTCAGAGCTTTTAATTATTATTTATAACATTCTTACTTAATAAATAAGACAGATTTTGTATACTGAAAAGTGAAAAGTTGTGTAACAATTGTAAGGGAGGGGGATAGAATGTCTAGGAAGCTGTTTTGTTTTTTGAAGATTAATATTTTCACTTTTTCATAGATATTCATCGATTTTTATCTTTTTTCAAATAAAAATGTTCTTTTCTCTTGTTCTTAGTTAATTTTATTTTAATTGAACAGTGGTTTGATGTACTGTAGTTTATCTATGATAATAAAGTTAGTTTTATTATAGTTGTTGTCGTAGTAAATAAAATTAAAATAAATCACAACAAACAAATTGTTGTTTTTGTTTTCGTCCCATCACGCCTCCATCTTGGTTGGGGTCTGGTTCCGATGACGCTGTGAGCTCTCGGATCCGATGACGTATTCCCTTTGAACTAAAACGATGTCCGTTCAAATCTAAATTAAATCAAATGCGTTTCAAGTTATGATTATTCTTACCAGATTGAATAATCTTATCAGAACTGAATCATCCCGAATCGAGTAAGCGTCGTGCGGCTAACTTCATAGTGTTGTGGCCGCTTTGGTCCGACGTTGCTGCGCGATTGATCTAACAATTTTCGGATATCAAATCCATGCGGACAAACCGATTCCCGTGCTTACCTTTCTGTTTAATAGTTAGTTAGTCGGTGCGAGCCCGCAAAGGTCGTTTTCGCTCTAATAGTAGAAGCAAAAAGACCCGGTATCTTGGGTGGGAGCTAGATCTTGTGACGTCGGCGCTCCAGAATCCAACGCATCTTTCTTTCTATTTTTAACTGATTGTTTGTGACGTCCTTTATGATCGCGTTTCAGTGTTTCGCCTGCCGGTTCTACGTCAGATTCGGTCTACTATAATTAGCCGAAGCGATCTCTTATGACGTCGTCCGTCATCCTCGCTCGTTTTGTGTATTATAGTTAATTTAGACTTTTATCAATCAATTCTGTATTTCTTGTCTTGACTGTCAGATTGGCCGCTGGATTTCTCCTTGCATACATCGTTCCATGGACTGTTTATTGTGCTCTGTTCATTTCGGACATTCCAATGGAACTTTAGTAAGTTTACAAAGTTGTATTCAACCTATTTAGATTGTCTGCTCACGATTGCGGATAATTTTAAACAACGTCTTTCTATAAAATATAGGTGAAGGTTGACAAAATATACATTTTATTACGTCATTCAACAGTTTAGGATTTTGCAGTGCAATTTTTTTAAACTGCTATCGAAGTGACTCATCGTCTAGCCAGCTGCTGGGAAAACTAACAGATGTTTAGTACTTGTAATCAACCATTACAAAAAAATAAAAAAATTCTTATCGATTGACCAGACTTGATTTTCTTAATGGCGCCAAATGACGTCATAAGTACACTTCACCTAAAAACCACCCAATTTTTATCAGTTAAATGAATCAAACCTATTGATTCCAACTTGAACTTTACCCATCAACCAATCAATCACAAATTCTTAGATTAAAAAATTCAATTGAAAACGCATGAACCAAAACGTATGACGCGGTTGGAGCGCCGCGACCGGTCGCGACCAGGAACGATTACTCACACTTACTCTCTCCACATCCATATCTGTATTGTGCTGATTGCTTTTTCTGTGTCATTTTGTCGCAGGATATAAGGATCACCACAGAAACAACATCGGATACACTTTTCCTTTAGTTTCCCATGCGTTGTCACGTTTTTAATGCTAATGTGCAGTGAAACTAGAACTTTGGTGCTCTTTGTGTCGTGGGCTCTGATTGTGCTAACACATGGTGCTTCCAATGAAACCGACTCAACTGGAAATGACGAAATTATTACAAATAATGTTACATTGGTCTTCAACACCACTTTATGTGAGTATTTCATCCCGGAAGTAGTGTTGCTAACTTTAAAAAAATAATTTCTGCTTGTTGTCTGTTGATTTTGGTGTTTTAAGGTGGGGTTATGGGTGTGGGTTTTGGATTTCACCACCAGGAAATTGTTGACATGTTTTTTTCTGTTGATAATGTGTTGGTTTCTTGGCAGTGTTATTGTGGGTTATTTATAGGCACACATGTTTTGTAATGTTGGAAATTAACTAGGGGATTTTCATCTTGAAATTGAGGCTTTGTTAATGGCCTTTCAAGGGTAAGAGAAATTATGGATTCATTTATCCAAATGGTGAAAATTGGGAATTATATTAGGAAATTCTGAGTGGTCTTGTTTGATCTCTGGTTGTATGGAGACGTGTAAAGCTTTTCCACCTTTTTTTATTGTTGGTATTTAGTTTATCAGTGGTTAATCTACTTCTGTGCTGAATAAATAGAAATTTGTGACGTTAAAGTGATATTAGGTGCGATAGATGATAAATGGTCTTTTCGGCATGGCATGGTTGTTCTCAAACGTTTCTGTGTAAACGAATCTGTCAATTTTTTTTAATGATTACAAAAGAATTTTTTTTTAAATTTCAGCCAGTCTTGTAGCAATTGAAGCACACAATGAATCCACATACAACAGTAGTACGGGTCTTCCCGAGCTTAACGACATCAACAAATCGGCAGATTCCGGTAAAATAGCAGGCATAGTCATAGGTGTTATCGGTGGACTTGCTTTAGCAGGAGCACTGGTGAGTTACCCAACGGGAAAGATAATGAAAAGTGATTGCATTCTGTATTTCAATGATTAAAGTATTACACAGATGGTTTATGAAGGATTTTCAATAGCCACAGTAAATTGCCCACCTGTTCTCATTTAAACACAAAGATAAGCAGCATTTGTCTTGCATGGATAACCTTGTTCTTAATCTGTATTAAGACACCTTTCCTGTGTCAAGTACATCTGCCTTCAAGTTTCTGGCACAAATACAAGGGCCAAGGCTATTGGAACTTTGCCTTTAATCATTGAAATGATGAATGAATCAAGAAATTGAAGATACTGATATGATTTTACTTTTCAGGTTGCATTTTGTGTGTACAAACAGTATGTGAGAAGTAATGTGAAAAGTATAAACTTTGATAATCCTGTCTATCGAAAAACAACCGAAGATCAGTTCGCCATTGATAAAAATTCAAAGTATCCGGCGGTAAGTGAAGAAGTACGTATTCAAAGTGTTCCATGAACACTTTACTTTTGCATTTGTAAGTTTTTAAGTATTGTATAAGGTAAATTTTAGCTTTATGTATGGTGCGCTTTCCATCTTATCAGCAGCTCGGCCGGCCTTCCTGATTGTCCCGAAACTTGACTAAGATGGTCAATAGAGGCAATGCCGGCTTGAGGTCCATCGGTGCCTCTGTGCTATAGTTTTTTGTGTGCACTGTCGTTCATTGTTTCGAGTAGTCTGTGAAATTTGGGCACAATAATGCCCCCTACAAATCTAGGTGCCCTGTCCAGGTCTATTAGCACCCTGTGTGATTGTTTTGAATGCACGAAAACTAAAATCTCTTAGTGATGTGATTGGGGCTTAATGAAATGATGTTATTATAAATGCTTCCTCCTGATTGGCTAAAAAATAACACTACGTCATTATTTTTTTAGACATTGGAACCGCTCACCAATCCAGGCACGAATGAGTTTGTATAAAAATCACTCCATAATAAACAAGAGAAGGAAGAAAGTATTGGACCATTTCATCACGAAAACCAATAACTGACGAAGACTTCATCTGGGCCATTTCATTTTATAATAGAAATGTTACTACTTGATGTTGTTGTTGTTTACTGCAGTTAAAATTGTTGCATCTAAATTTTGAGGTTGTTAAAAACTTGAATTGATTGCATAGTTTTTATCGTTTGAATTTTAGCAAATTGTTAATGACATGGTGTAAATAAAGGCCATTAAGTTTTATTTTTATTGCTTTCTCGTCATTTCCAAATTGAACAATGCACAAAACAAAGTCACTTTTCAATATAGAATTTTGTCAAATTTTTCTGAAAGAAAACTACGCGCTTTCGGTGTATGAAATTACGTAAAGTGCTCGAACCAGAGTTGGAAAGGTGCCACACGTGACCAGCACCTAATTTAATTAAAAGCGAGTCCAACAGAGAGCAATTCCTTGCACATACTCTCCACATCCATCCATCATACAAATGCCCAGCACGTGCTAGTAAAAATAGAAAAACAAACATCAACTTTAAGCAAATCTTGTTACTCACTTAACAAATTCCTTTCTCCTGTATCACCATAGTCCGTACACTTGAACTAAACCAAGTTTGACAAGAACTCAACATTTGTTTATGTCATCTATTGCACTGCACCAAACAACTGACAAATCCTATTATTTGCAATGCATGATTATTCGGTTCGCAATGTGTAATTGACGTTTAATAGTCTTTTTCTTAACATCTTCTTATTATCCGACATTTTCGCTTATCCTACGTTCTACCGACCGATAAGCAAGACTCTACTGTAGTTTTAAAACCCAAACAATGCATAAAGCACTTCTGTTTTTGCAGGTTTTAGCATCCATTCTGTTTACAGAAACACCAAAAACGGTAAAAACAGAACCGCATAAGACAACCAGCAAAAAGAAAACCATTGTCCACATATAAGGGAATCTGCAAGACACTGCATGCACCCCACGCCCAACCTTATTTGTCTTTAATCATTTGCATTCATTTGAATAACTCAAGGTGCTTTCCTCATAATAAAATCAGAAATAACTCAAAAGAAAACTTCACTGCGGAAGTCGTGGGTGTGGAGTGATATTCTAATCCTTTGAACTCAGTCAAAACTTGATGAAAAGTCCATTCAAGCATCCAAGGGGGTGCGTGCAGCGTGCAGCGTGCAGCTCCATTTTGAGACGTAACAGAGAAGTAAAAAAAAAAAAATCTTTTGCTCCATCTGTAAGCGCTTCGTTGTGCAAAACTCGTGCAAGGACACTCGCGGAACCCGAGCGATTAAGTGCGGTCGCATCCATTTTCAGCTGCACCGAGTGGGCGTTTTGCGTTTACATTTTTCTTAGCAAGTTTTCAAGATGGCCGAGTTGAGAGTTTTGGGTGTTTTGCTCGTGGTGGCCGTTTTGGCGGTCGGAGACGTGCTGGCGACCGACTGCGGGCCGTGCGACGTGTCCGAATGTCCGCCGCCGAACGATTGTTTGGCCGGGATGGTGAAGGATGCGTGCGGATGCTGCTTTGTGTGCGCGCGGCGTGAGGGCGAGAGATGTGATCACAGGAGTTTGAAGTTGCCGGAGAATTTCAGTTATGGGCGTTGTGGAGACCAACTTGATTGCAGACTGAGGGAGGATTTGAAGGATAAGGTATTTTCGGGATTTTGGAGGGGTTTGAAGGTTTATTTTTACTGTTTTTTAAAACTTTTTTTAATTTTTTGATTTATGGTTTGTTTAATTAGGATGGCTTTTATTTTCAATTGGATTTGATGGTTTTTGATGGGGAAATTGAGTTTAGAGGGAGTTGTGGGTTTTTTTTATGAAGGAATTGGTTTTGGTGTTTTTTTTTTTTTTTTTTTTTTTTTTTTTTTTAAATTTTAAAATGAGTTTTTGTGGTTTTTTTGTGTGGTGTTTTTGACGATTTTTAGGTTAAAAGATGGGTTTTTGTGACTTGGAAGCAGGAAATGTGATAATAAGGCATTTTTTGAGTCCAAAAGTTACACAAAGTCGATTTTTTTTATTTCAAAAGTCATGAAGTTATTTTTTGATTTCAAAAGTCACAATAAGTGATTTTTTTATTCCAAAAAGTGCCAAAAAATAATTTTTTTTTGGTTCCAAAAAGTCACAAAAACTAATTTTTTGATTCCAAAAGTGACAAAAAGTCATTTTTTGATTCCAAAAGTCACAATAAGTGATTTTTTTTATTCCAAAAAGTGCCAAAAAGTCATTTTTTTTCCTTTCCAAAAAATCACAAAAACTAATTTTTTGATTCCAAAAGTGACAAAAACTAATTTTTTGATTCCAAAAGTGACAAAAACTAATTTTTTGATTCCAAAAGTGACAAAAAATAACTTTTTGATTCCAAAAGTCACAAAAATTAATTTTTTGATTCCAAAAATCACAAAAAATAATTTTTTTATTTAAAAAAAATCAAAAAAAAAATCAATTTTTGATTCCAAAACTCACAAAAACCCAACTTTAAATAACTTTCCAAACCCAAAAAACGACTTCCAATAAAAAAAAATCAATCCCTAATCAAAAACCAGATCCATAACGATATCAAAACCCCAAAAAAACTTTCCCATGACTTTCCAACTCCAAAAAAAAAAAAAACCAAACTTCCAAACCAAACATTTCCTCAAGTGACCTTTGAATTCTTCGTAAAATCACCCCCAAATCCATCCACAAGGCCGAAAGATCATCTTCCCAAACTGTTTATTCAAAACAAACCGACCCCACTGATAACCCGTTGCAATTTCCTCACATAAGGACGCACCAGAAGCAATCTGTTACTGCAAACAAACCGACGTAGTGTGCGGCTCCAATGGCAAGACCTACTACAACATGTGCCAACTCATGGAAGATGCCTATCGAAGACGAGACGGCCTCAAAGTGCACACGCGCGGCCCGTGCAGAGCAGGTACCTCGAAAAACCGAAACCCGAAACCAAAAACCGAAACGAGATCAAATTTCCATTAAAAAAGCCCATTTAATTTCCCAATTCATGCATGAAATCACATAACTCCCAAGGTCGTTTTATTGATAAAATGAATCAGTGGCGTAACTACCGGGGAGGCCCAGACGTAAAGGGGCCCCACCAAAATAAAATTAAAAAGAAAAAATTTCCGGAATAAAACCTTTTGGAAAATTTTTTTTTCTAGTAATTTTGGGGCCCAGAACGCGTATTTACGGTCTGGGGCCCTTCTCGCGGGCTTTTTTGGGGCCCAAATCTCACAAATTTTGAAAAAAAAAATTTTGTTTGGAAATTTTTTATGTGAATTTTATCATTATTGTTTTTTTTTTAATTTTTGGGCCCCTAAAAATCGGAAGGGGGGGGGGGGGCAATAATATTTTTGCAAAAGGGGCCCCCCAAAATAAAATTAACAGAAAAGATTTTCGGAAAAAAAATTGTGGCAGTTTATTTTTATTTTTTTAGTAAATTTGGGGCCCAGAAGGCGTATTTACGGTCTGGGGCCCTTCTCGCGGGTTTTTTGGGGCCCGAATCTTAAAAATTGTGAAGAAAAAAATTTATTTAAAAATGTTTTTATTTTTATTTTATTATAATTGTTTTTTGAAATTTTTGGGCCTCTAAAAATCGAGGGAGGGGGGCCCTACTGTAGCGGGGCCCCAATAATATTTTTGCAAATGGGCCCAAAATGTGAATATTCGCCTAAATAAAATTAAAAACTAAACAATTCCGGAAAAAAAAATTTTGTCATTTTTTTAAAAGTAAATTTGGGGCCCAAAGCGCGTATTTACGGTCTAGGGCCCTTCTGGTGAGCTTTTTTGGGGCCCAAATCTTAAAAATCGTAAAGAACAAAATTTTTTTAAACTTTTTTATTTTAATTTTATTATTATTGTTTTTTGAAATTTTTGGGCCCATAAAATCGGGGGGGGGCCCTACTGGGGTCCCAAAATATGACTATTTACCTCTAAAACGAATCGTTTTTAGTCCCGTGGATCGTTTCTGGCCCCGATGACGTAACGCAGAAAAAGGGATCAAACGTGGCTTTGTCGTGCGAAGCTATGGGCTTTCCTATCCCATCCATCGAGTGGCACATTACGGGCAGCGACGGCGTGACTGTTGCGCTGCCGAGCGACGATCAGCATGTGGCCGTGCAAGCGCGCGGCGGGCCTGAGCAATTCGAGATCACCGGCTGGCTGCAGTTGTTGAACATTAACGAACACAACGACGGCACTTATTATTGCGTGGCGAAGAATTCCGAGGGAGAAATCAGAGCTTCCGCTCGTGTCATTGTCCAAAGTGAGTGATTTTTTCACGTTTTCTTCGCGTTTTTAATTCGTTTTCTTGCAGTGGACGAATACGAGAACGAAACTGACGACTGATCTGCAATTCGGTGAATCCTAGCGGACAAATGCAATACTAATTAACCAAAAAGCTTTTTTATTATTATTATTATTACGATATAAATATAAATGATATTTTGATTATGTAATGTTCTTATCTTGTTTTTAGTTTTAAGTTTATTTAAATAAAATGATGTTAATTGTAAGTTGATATTCAGACATTTATTTTATGGCAGTGGAATTTAAATAAAAAGTTTGGGGTCAATGATCGCAGTTTTTGTTGGTGACTGCACTGACATCTTTCGGAGACTGTGTTAAATACTCCAGCTTGGGCTTCACTATGCAACGTCAAGTTGACAGTTGACTCGGCTTTTGCGGTTTTGCATTTTTGTTTTTCGACAGGTTTTGTAATGACCTCGGATTTATTTAAGGACAAATTCGAGCGTTCACAATATTTTCTCCCCTTTACATATTTAGCTCTCGAGATATTGCAAGTGGCACACGCCCTGGATGAAGTTATTCTCCGAATTCTGTGCAGAAATGCATAGAATCCGTTGGGGGGCACCTCTGGCACAGACAGAAATATATTTTTCCTTATTTAAAACGCAATTCTTCCATTTAAGAATGTACTTTTTCACATTTAAAGTGCATTATTTCGCTGGAAAGTGCAGTAGGTGCATTTATAACGTGATTTAAACACCTTTAAATCTTTTAAACTAGTCTGAATAACAACATCAAATACAGAGCATTGCAACCATAAGACGATTAAGTATTTCCACACTCTGGCAGGTGTACATACAATTGATTAATTTGAGCAATCTCCTTCAAATGTTGCAATTACGATCATTGTCACCCCGCACAGTTGAGTCATGCTAATAGTCGCTATATTTCCTATATAAGTTATTGTGCAGCATTAACTTCAGAAGGTACAGTTTTCCAAAACTAACCAACTATAATAACCAAGCAAAAGCTAATCCCACCGGCAAATTTGTATCCAGTATCCAAGTGAGGACCTAGGTAAGTTTTTGGGATTGCAATAGAATTCATTAAATGAAAACCTTTTCCCAACCAATTCCAACCTATTTTTCCGTTCCAGCCAACATTGCTTTTCATTAAAAATATTTCTCCTCTGTTTTAGTCAGCAGTATGAAGATGTACGTGTTTCTTTTGGCTTTTCTAATTGTTTTGGGGTTGAACGAAATGGCTGCAGGTTGTCGTTGGGATGGAACTGCACCGTTTTGCAGTGGTAGTTGTAAAAGCAATGAGAAATCGTGTGGAAAACACAAGGCTGGTGGAGGTGCTAAATGTAGATTCGGGTATAAGCTTTACTGTTGTCCCAAATCCAGCAAACAGTGTTAAAAATACTGAATTTGCTCTACAAATGTAATAACTGTACACATTTCAGTATTTGCATTATGTAATTCAAAATAATTGACAAATAAAAATTAAAAGATTTAAGTAGTGTCTTTTGCAGCTTCATTTTGAAGCACTACTGCCACAGCAGGTGGCATAATTCCTCTTGTAATATACAGTAGGTAAGTTTTTTTTGGATTGCAATAGAATTCATAAAATGAAAATCTTTTTCCAACCAATTCCAACCTATTTTTCCGTTTCTAGCCAACATTGCTTTTCATTACAAATATTTCTCCTCTGTTTTAGTCAGCAGTATGAAGATGTAACTGTTTCTTTTTGCTTTTCTAATGGCTTTGGGGTTGAACGAAGTGGCTGCAGTTTGTCATTGCGATGGTGAATGTAACCTGAGTGAGCACACTTGTCGAAGAAGCAAAACTGGTGATAGCTCTGAATGTTGGACCGGGGATAAGGTTTTGTGTTGTAAGCCTGAGAGCTGTCCAGTTATTACTTAAAAATACTGGATTTGCTCTACAATGGTAAAACTGTACACAT
Source organism: Strigamia transsilvanica (assembly GCA_034701245.1). Lineage (NCBI taxonomy): Eukaryota > Metazoa > Arthropoda > Chilopoda > Geophilomorpha > Linotaeniidae > Strigamia > Strigamia transsilvanica. The sequence continues at coordinate 1,231 of JAQIXU010001114.1, read as the reverse complement.
TTCAGTATTTGCATTATGTAACTCAAAATAATTGACAAATTAAAATTGAAAGATTTATGTAGTGTCTTTTTAAGCTTCATTTTGAAGCACTACTTCCGCAGCAGGTGGCATAATTCCTCTTGCAATGGTCCATTTTCACGATTTCAACTCCCAAAATTGTCTGTTTGTGACGAAAAATCAAGCTTTTCACAAAAATCAGCCTCAAATATGCTGGTTTGGCATAAAATCGCGTCATTTTCATAATAGTTTCTTGTGGGATCTGCGATGTAGTTATTTTGGAGCTTTTCCATAGGTTAGTTATGATTTGTGTGTTCGTAGGCGTGTTTTGGGCTTGTGTTTTGGTTGATTTAGTTTTTACAGCATCAATTCAGCAACCTACATTTTTATTTGTTCCAGCATCATAAAATCCGCTAAAAGACTGAAAAACCCTCAAACAAAGAAATCACAACTCAATTATTCGCGTCACGCAATACTTCTTCCTTTCCGCCAAGCGCGCATCTGCAATAAGTTCTTTCGTCACCTCAACTGGAACGGATGGTTGAGTCAAAGCACCAAGATTTGTAGCCAAGCCCTGAAACTTGGAAGCGAATTGACAAATCCCAGGAACAACAAGATCTTGCAAAACACTGCCTTGAGACTCGCTAAGCTCGCATTCATCGTGCAAAACATTCGACACATCCGATGCAGTGTTTGATTCAATAAACAGTGCTCGAGAGGACTGTGACATTTTGCTACTTGAAGCGTCAGATTTGGATTCTTCGTTAATTCCTGACAATTTTGCGTCAATGAGTGGGCATGTGTGCGAAGTCAAGCGTGGAATTACTGTTGGCCTGCACTTTTCTTCCTGTGGATTGCCGGATTGAGATAAACCTGCTGCTAAGATACCGTAACTGCTCGACTGAATGTTGTGTTTGGATTCAAACGGTTGCAGAATTGGTTCATCGTTTAACAAAGAACCAGATTCTTGGATTTCGTAACGAACTCTTACGGCTTTTTGTTTGGGTGGGCGGAACTTGGATATTTGTGACATCAAATAACTAAATGCTGTAGTGGCAATTCCTTGAAATATAAGAATAATGTGATGTTATATCGACAAGGATTCTTTTCGACAAGGATTCTTTTTGACAAGGATTCTTGTGGACAAGGATTCTTGCGGACAAGGATTCTTGCGGACAAGGATTCTTGCGGACAAGGATTCTTGCGGACAAGGATTCTTGCGGACAAGGATTCT
>JAQIXU010001113.1:0-20480 GCA_034701245.1 Strigamia transsilvanica | reverse complement strand
TTTGGTCTAAAAATCCAATTTTTGGTCTAAAAATCCAATTTTTGGTCTAAAAATCCAATTTTTGGTCTAAAAATCCATTTTTTTTTTGGCTAAAATGCATTTTTTTCATCTGAAAATGCATTTTGGTCATCTGAACATGCATTTTTTTGGGTCTGAAAATTCATGTTTTGTTCCAAAATGGATTTTCAGACCCAAAAAAAAGGATTTTTAGAAGAAAAAAATGCATTTTTGAACAAAACATGCATTTTCAGACCAAAAAAATGCATTTTTGAACAAAACATGCATTTTCAGACCAAAAAAATGCATGTTAGGACCAATGAAATGCATTCTTGAGAAAAACATGCAACTCTTTGTGGGCGGCGTCCCCCGACTTGGAAGTGCCCATGTGTTCAACACACACTCCACTTATGGTAGAAACGGGCCTGCTAGTATATAACAAAATTGGAAGAACATACCACAAATTTATTGTGTGTTATGTTATTCGCTTCAGCGAATGAAGTTTCACAAATTATGCAGTATGGGACATCATGCGGCACATTGCAGAAACATTTTGAACATCTAGCCATCTAAAAAAAAAAATTTAAAAATTAAAAATAAATTAAATAAATAAAAAATAAAAATGTGCTATTCACCTGTTGTAAAGATGGAAGAGTTACAATCAATGCAATTTCATTTGCAAGTTGATTTCCGCATAAACTACAAAATTGAGCGGTCGGAGTCGCGTGATTTGAGTACGAGCATTTGGAACACCTAAAAGAAAGAAGAAGAAAAAATCAAAACAATAAATTTTTTTAAAAGATTGAAATGTTTCATTTACTTTAAGGAATCCACTAAATGATTGATATTCCTTCCAAGTCGCGGCTCATTAAATTCCATCTCCTCCGAAGCAGCAATACTAGAATTTGCAGCTTCGCCTTTTTTAAATTCGGTGCCAAAGTGGTCGATAAAATGCGATTCGGAATTTTCGGAATTTTCCGACTTTTCGGAGCGCGATGCGGAAAATTCATCCAAATCCGATTCGTTGCATGCACTTTCGTCCTGCTCATCCACATCCTTGTCGTCATCCTGTCTATCTTGGCGATTAACATCGATTTCCGACATTTCCGAAATGATAGGCAACGCCAATGGTGTCGGTGTGTTGACTTGGCTAGTGTTCGATTTTACCGCGAGGTCATCGCCCGACTTGTCAATTTTTTCCACGTAAAATGACTTGGTTACGACGAAACTTTCCCGGAATTTGACCGAATCTATAGCGATCGCCTTGATGACACATTTTCCTTCTTCGAGTAATAACGGATGACAATATTTCAATGTTTTGTTGGTGCAACCGAACCACACAAAAGGATTCGGCGCCGTCCCATTAATCGTGTAATAAATCTCAACATTCGGTGTTTCGCATCTGATTTCAACTGTTGTTTTTGTGTCAATGTAATTATACTGCTTACAATTCGCTGTTCTTCGGATGGCACTTATTGTCGGGGCTGACACGGCGCCTGCTGTCATTCTCCGAGCTGATTTCAGTCGTGAATGACCAACCGTTAAAGTTTTTCACGTCGCGTTGTTTCCAAGCGTGTCCATGGCAACGGTAATGATAATTGTGGTTTTGAATGTTTGCTTTTATTGAATAACGTTAGAAATTTTTTTAAAAATATTTTATTATTTGGTTTGAATGTTAAATGATTGTGAATTGGTTGATTAAATTGATTATTTTGTGTATATTTTTCTTTCTCATTCACAGGTTAATGAACCAATGAACTGTCTAGCAATTGGACGGTTGTCATGGCGATGACAAATTAATGGACATCGATTTGGTAGTAATATCGCACAAAATCACGAAAAGAAATGTCTTCGTTTGAAATAATGCAAAACTTGCATTATTTTTTCACCAATGTACTCAAAGATGCAGATGTGCGAGATGATTTTGATAGTGTGTCAATAAATAAATCAATGCAGTGGGCTATGTACTGTGAAAAGGTTGTTGTTTAATGATAAAAAATTACAGTTCTAGGTTTAATTATGTAATCTAAATATTGTTAAATAGGTGTATGAAAGCTGTCAAGGAAAAGATCTGGAAAAGCAAGTGGATGAGGCGTTGAAAAAGTTATTTTCTCTCGATACGACATGGAGCGGTGCAATAATTGATATCAACTGTGTTAAAAATGCTGTTTCGCTTTTAAAAAAAGTAGACATTTTTCGTTGATAGATGTTTAAATTGTCATTTTAAATTTTGTTCAATTGTAGGCTTTGCTCCAGAATCCTTATCTTTCCGATTCCGCCTTTGATTCAGTTTTGAAATCGTATCACAGTGAATCGGATTTGATTGATGTAATGTTGTGTTGGTAGATTTATATTTGTTTATTTTTTTATATATTTTTTTTTATATAGGATTGTACGACTTTAGCCAAACGAAAAATGCAGAGCCAACTTTATAAACATATGCTTGAAGGAATTTTAAGTTGTGAGAATGCAGACATTCCTCATCAATTTTCAAATGGTTGAATTGAAAAACTGGAAATGTGTTTATGGTGTAAAAGTATGAGCGAGTTTCGACACATTTTTCAAGATAATTACTAAGCTACCACACACTCGACAGGTAGATTTGGTTCATTTAAGCTCCATAACCCAATTTCAGTTTTTGTACCAAATAAACAAAGTACCAAATAAAAATATTCGAAATTTGACAATTCATTGGCTGTGCACAAAATCGATATTCAGATAAATTTCATTGAGTGAAAGTGTGATGTAACGATATTCTACTATTGATTATGGGATCGCAGTGCCATGGAGTGGCAAAATAAGCAAATAATTCAAAACTTGGATTTATGTTCATTTCATTAGAGACTACGTGTTACCCATGCAAAATGAATGATATCGGAAGGAAATATATAAAATATATAACCTAACAAATAATAAATTTATGGAAAAAAATCATTACTCGATTTTGAAGAAGAAAAGAATAAAAACAGTAAAAATCTTGAGGAAAAAAATAGTCAATGAATCAAAAATGAAAATTTCCAGACTGTAAAATAAAAAAAACGTAGCCTACGATATATAAATTTGTTGTCAATGTTGAAAAAAAAAATTATTTGCCAATAATTTTATCACCAAACATCATCAGATGATGTAACATGAAAACTAAGATATAAGGGTTGAAAGCTTTTCTGTATTCTGCTGCTTCCAACAAGCACCAGATACAAACTCAAATCAACTTAACATGTCTCGCAAATCAAGCAGAAACTCACCACCAAAGCCAACATACTTCACATTAATTGCTAAAGAAGATTTACAAGTTCATTTTCAACTGAGTGATAAGAAAAAGCAAAACAAGGTAAATTAGAATGAAAACAACCCTGAATATTTATTTAGACATTAATATACATTTATGGTGATATACACTAATGGTCAGAATTTTCTCAACTTCAAAACTATTTTTCTCTAGTTTGCTCTATCTCAAGGACAAAATGTTATCAAGGCCTTACTTTACTAGATAGTATGCTCTGTTTATAATGTAAATGATTTTGACCAAAGGTCACATGTTATGCAGCAATAATTCATCATTATAAATTAAGTACTTACATCAAAGTCGAAATTTGTTCGGACAAAATGAAGCCCTAAATTACCTAGCCTAAATTAAGTTGGGATAATTTTGCATACAAAATGATTAGGCTAATGCTTTTGCACCATGAATTAAAAAACCACATATCCAAGCTAGCTTATAGCCAATAGACAATCAACTGACCAAGTTTTTCTACTTCTCTGTTCAGGTTGAAGAGCTTGTTAAACCTCTTGATATAAGCTCAACAACGGTTGAAAAGGTTTCACAGATATTTGAAAATGAGATCAAACTGGGTTTAATGAAGGATCCACCACAGAAGTCTTCATTGCATATGTTGAATACTTTTCTTCCTGAGCTGCCAAATGGGAAAGAAGAAGGAGAATTTCTTGCTTTGGATCTTGGAGGAAGTAACTTTAGGGTTAGTTGGATCCACATGGAAAAAGGCAAAGTGGTGACATCAATGGATAAACAATTTACACTCACTAAAGAAGTTCAACAAGGACCAGGAACTCAAGTAAGCAATACAAATAAAAATAAAGTAGCATGGGAATTCAGGAATAAAGCAAATGACAGAATTGCACTTTAGTAAATGATTTTTTAAAAAAATGTCACCAGAGGTATAAAATTCCATTGGAATTCAGTGACACAGCCTCTTGACTAAAAGCACCTAATGATTTTTCATTATTGTTTGAAATGCAAAATACAGTTTCTGAATAGCCCTATTGGTCTAACAATTTTTCTTGTTTTGTTTCAGTTATTTGATTACATAGCAAACTGTGTCAAAGATTCATTAGATGACTTTGAATTGAAGGTTACAGAATTACCACTAGGTTATACTGAAATTTACCATGAGAAAACCATATGTCAAATTTGTAATGTCAAATTTAGGTTTCACATTTTCTTTTCCAATGGAACAAAAGGCATTAGATATTGGCTATTTGGTCAGTTGGACCAAAAATTTCACTGCTCCAGGAGTGGTTGGTCAAGATGTTGTCAAAATGCTTAATGATGCTCTTCACAAGCAAGGGGTAAAAACCAAAGAGAAAACTCAAAACAATTAAACTATTAAATTATCAATATGTAAATAGGATAAAAGAGTGGAGGTTGTTGCAGTGCTCAATGATATGACTGGCATATTAGTACAAGGTGCTTATCTGGACAACAGAACAGCCATTGGGATTGGGATTGGAACAGGAGCAAATGCTTGCTACCTCGAAAAAGTTGCAAATGTAAATGGGTGGCAAAACCATGCACCAAAAAGTGAACATGTAAGTTAGCATTGGCAGTAATTTCACATTTACTTCAATTGACAATCTTTTCATTTTTACACCTTAGGTGGCAATAGACACTGAATGGGGCGCTTTTGGCGATAACGGTGTTTTGGATTTCCTCAAAACACAATTCGACATTGAGGTGGATGAACATTCGGTTTCGAAAAACAAATTCACGTAATTATACCCATATACTTTAATCCACAGCCATGGCCAGGTAGGTAAAAAAAATTACAGAAATAGCCAAATAACTAATTTTTTTTTCCTGAAAATTAATTATGGGGACCAACTTTTAGTCCTCAAAAATTTTTTCTTACTTTGTAATGACAAAAATTGAATACTTCAATTATTAATAAGATAATTTAATATTTAACGTAAAATACCATTAATGGAAGCATTGTGATTGCACCTGGAAAACTGAGATTCTGCACATGCGCAGATGGATTTTTCAAAAGTAGACAGAAATGTCCTACCATCGCTAGCAATGTGTGTTAACCAGCTGTGGCTATGTGAAGGTTCATGGCTGTCTACAGACTAGATCGCACCCTGAGGCAAACAAGACACATGGAACTTGTGGCATGTTGCATGTCGTACTCTGCCTTGGTACCGCGGCACCCTTGTATGACAATGCTACAGTCTGTAGACCAGGGTTGTCCAACCTTTTCGATGTTCGGGGCCACATTTTAGTAGTAGAAAGTGTTTGGGGCCGCAGTTCATGGAGTCTTATGAGTAAAAGTCAGCGCGCTTACATAAAATCTGTTATAAAATATTTAAAACAACAGTAATTTAGACTTCTGATTTTTTTTTATGTTTAAAAAACACATAAACATTATATAATTTAATTTTACAAATGGTGTACAATACGTATATTTATCGGGGAAAATAACAATTGAACTACAGAGCATTTGAAATTCATTGCGTCTTCACTTGCTTGTGGGCCACATTAATACTTGCCGCGTGTGGGACAACCCTGCTGTAGACGGTACTGTAAACGTTAAATGCCTTAGAGGAGAAATTGATGAAAATTCCATCACAACTTCCAAAAGTGCACTGACATATAATCATTGCAGGTTTGAAAAATACATAGCTGGAAATTTCTTGGGTGATTTAGTGGCGTCAATTTTTCGCAAATTAATTAAGGAAAATCTTCTTTTCCCTGGAGAAAATGTTACCATCTTTAATCATGGCACAGGCATATTTAAAACCCAATTTATATCCGAATGTGAACAGTAAGCAATTCACATCTACATTTCTGATAAATATCAAACTATGTCTTCGACCTATTCAACAGAGACATCGCTCCGGATTGCACTGAAAACACTAAGCGCGTTTTAAAGGAATTAAATCTTTTGGACCTGGCTAAAGATGATGATATCGCCATCATGCGTTATGTCTGCAGTATGACAAGCCTAAGAGCGAGCAAATTAATAGCTGCATGTAGGTCGTAAATTAAAATTGTATAGAATTTCCAATTATGTGTGTGGCAATAATTGATTTTTATATCAACAGGTTTAGCTTCTCTCATAAAGCGAGTAGACAGACCTGATGTTACTGTGGCTGTTGATGGATCAGTTTACAAAAGACATCCAAAATTCCACAGTCTTGTCACTCACTACGTTGCAGAGTTACTACCTGGACAAGAGGTAATGCCCATGAACATACAGTATGTTGTATGTATTTAATAAAATGCAGTAATTTATACATAGAAAACGATTTTTTTTGGTGTGAAACAAATTCTGAACACCATGTCTAAATTCATCTCATTTATTTGCTAGTTTCGTTTGATGTTGGCTGAAGATGGCAGTGGTAAAGGTGCGGGCCTGATCGCCGCTATTGCTGTGCGATTAAAATCTCATCACTTAAATGACCAATAGGTTTTCAAACAAGAAACAATACTCACCACAACCCACCATACATTTCATACTCATAATAATCCTTACACGCTAAACTTTGTAAAACACTAACCAAAAAAGTAATACAAATTAAACGCCGGCCATTAAACTGTATAAAAACAAATAAAGACAAGAATGGTTCTGAATTCAACATACCGAGTCAGTTATTTTAAATTTCCCGCTGGGAAAACATGGCGGAAACAGTTTATCACATCTGCCACCAGTCGTGCCAACGAATCGCTTTGTTAACCTTGAAACGAGAATGAATAAAACCGTCTGTAATTTTTTTAATGAATGTTTACCGGTGTAACTGAAGCAATAGACACTTCAAAAAAGATAAGATAAGTGTATCAAGGTATTACAGATCTGTCTATAGTTCACTTTTGGCCATTTTCAGTCTGTAATTATGGCTCACCAAAATGAAAGTTTCCCTCTCAAAGCCGTTTATTTCGACTTAATACCAAAAGAAAAGCTGCAAGTAAATTTCCACTTAAGTGATCAGCGAAAACAAAATGAGGTGAGCAGAAAATACAAAAACACACGTCACATCTGTTCAAATTTCTTGAAATCTTACTCAGGTAGAACAAGTGATGAAACCACTCGTTTTAAGCGAAGAAACGTATGTGAAAGTGGCCGAAGCTTACGACGAGCAGATGAATTTGGGATTAATGAAAAATCCGGCGAAAAAATCCTGTTTTTACATGTTAAACACCTTCCTTCCTGAATTCACAAACGGCGAGGAGGAAGGGCAATACCTAGCCATTGATTTGGGTGGCAGCAATTTGCGTGTAAGCCAGGTGCAATTAGAGGCAGGTAAAATAACGGCGGCGAAGAGTCAACATTATGCTTTGTCTGCACAAATCCAGCAAGGATCGGGGACCCAAGTAACGGAATTCGGTGTAGAAAATGTAACATTTGTTTTCATTTGTTTTCTTTTTAGTTATTCGATTTTTTGGCGGATTGCATTCAAGAGTCGTTGGAGAAATTCAATTTAAGCGGAACCGAAATACCGTTAGGATTCACCTTTTCGTTTCCAATGGATCAAAAATCGTTGGATACCGCGTATTTGATCACGTGGTGCATTAATTTCAACTGTCCCGAAGTCGTGGGAAAAGATGTAGTGCAGATGCTCAACGCAGCACTTCAAAAAAAAGTGATTTTAGTCGTTTCAACGTGTACAAATCGCTTGTTTAACGTGTTAAACAAACGATTTGAATGAATATTTTGAACACTTTAGGGTACCAAGGTTCAAGTTTCTGCGATTTTCAACGACATGACAGCTGTGTTGGTGCAGGGAGTTCACTTGGATCCACGAACGGTGATTGGAGCGGGGATCGGATCGGGGACTAATGCTTGTTATATTGAAAAAGCGAGCAATGTCCATTGCTGGAGCGAAGGAGAGATTCCAGCAAATCAAACTGAAGTGATTTCAACTAGTTTTAGTGAGTATTTAGAATCTGCATACAAAGGAGGTATGAAGCAGCTTCTAGATACCCCAGAAATGAAAATCATTTTCTAGAAAAGAAAAGAAATAAACGTTTGGTTATTTGCTTGTTTACTGTAGGTTGTAATTGACATAGAAACGTGTGGGTTTGGTGACAACGGATGCTTGGATTTCATGAAAACCGAATATGACGAAACGATTGACAATAAGTCAGTCAATCCAAAAACATTTGCGTGAGTAATATCAATGTTAATATCAATATCAAATTGGTAATTTTTGTTTTTTTGCATCTAGATTCGAAAAATACACGTCTGGGAATTATTTGGGAGAAATAGCACGATTGGTTTTTGTTAAATTAATTGAAAATGGCGTTTTTTTCACTGGTGTAAACACGAAATCTTTCCACCAAGAAGGGGTGTTTCCATCCCGGATGATTTCCGAATGCGAAAAGTAAATTTCTCATTCTTTAATAAACGTTTTTTTATTTTTTATTTTTACCTTTAAGAGACCTCGATGCTGAGAATGCTGAACACACTAAAAGTGTTTTGAAGGAACTTCATCTTTTGGATTTAGCTTCGGATGATGACATTGCTATTATTCGCTACGTTTGTGCCATGATAACAATCAGAGCTTGCAGATTACTAGCAATAAGTGAAAATATATTATTTACTGAGATTTTGTATTCTTTCTTCACTTTTACCTTCGTTTTACACAGCTTGGGCCAACTTGATTCAAAGAATCGACCGCCCTGACGTCACAATTGCGGTGGATGGCTCAGTTTATATAAAACATCCAAAGTTTCACAGTTTATTAACTCATGCCGTTGCTGATTTACTTCCGAAACAAAAGGTGCGTTAATTATCGACAAATTAGCCGTCGTTTTAACCGTTTTCTTTGCAGTTTCGTCTTATGCTGGCTGAAGATGGAAGTGGCAAAGGAGCAGCTCTTGTGGCTGCCATTGTTAAACGACTAAAACAAAAATAAAATTAATTTTAAAACGACTAACATAACAAAATATAAAAATAAACATTATTGACCTTCCCTCTCTCGCCTCCATTTTATTTCAATTTAATACTTTTTACCGCGCTCACCAGACGGCCAAAACAGCGTTGCTTAAAGGAACCAATCAAACATACACCAAATGACGTCATACCGTAACAACAGCATTGGGTAAAATGACTTCGAAAATGGCATCGGCCGCTGTTGAATCGAAGATCGTTGAAGAAAAACACGAACCAGAGGCTCCGATTGACAGAGAAAAAGTAAAAAAATAATCGTTTAAAACCGCTTAAAACCTCACACGACTTAAAATTCAATTTCAGACATGTCCGCTGCTACTACGCGTGTTCTGCAACACCGGCCGACACCACAACTTAAGCGAATATTCACGAGGAAACGTACCAGCGAACGAGCTACAAATTTACACATGGTTAATACACGATAACTCACTCCTATCAATAGCAATATTTATATAAATTTTTTTTTTAAGGATGGACGCAACTTTGAAAGAATTGACCAATCTGGTGAAAGAAGTGAATCCGGACACGAGACGTAAAGGCACATCATTCGACTTCGCGTTGGTGTTTCCCGACGTTCGAGGCCCCGGTTACCGCATGCGAGACATCGGAACAACGTGCTCGGGCCAAAAAGGCGCCGACGTGTTGAAGTCGTTGGGATCGTGTCGATTTCAAGTGGGCGATTATTTAGACATCGCCGTGTCGCCCCCGAACAGAGGGCCACCTATGGGCATGGGACGAAGAATGCGACCGTATTAAGTCGTTTATTTCGACAAATCGTCACTTTCTAGTTGTAAAAGCCACAAATCCGAATGTTCACGTCGAGAATTGTACTTGTATTTTGCATTTATTCATCTATTAAATCGTTATTTTAATCCGGAAAAAGGAAAAAAAAATAATCAATTTCGTGTTTGGAAATGGTGCCAATTTTGTTCGGCCTGTATTAAAAGTTTTATTGGATATCTCCTCCTCTTCTCTAGCTGTCCGTAATTACCTATCAACGCAAAACATTTCTGGGAACGACCTTGTATCCATGGTGATGCAAACCGCCCACACTCTGTCACCAAACCATGATTATTTCGTGGTCCTTGACGAGAGAATTAAAAATCGTGAAAAGAAAATAAATTTATTACTTCGCACCAAAAAATCCATATACGCGCGATAATAATAATAAAAAAAAACAAGTTAATTGTTAATATAAACACTCCCATCATTTCCTTTTCCACGGAAAAGAAGAAGAAGAAAAAATTTCTTTTTTTTATGTATAGATAAAACGTTCGCCATTTTTCCAATCTCGGTCATTGTGATTTTGGCTGTCCTTTGCATCCGGAGATAATAATGAAGGAAAGACTGTCATTTGCTTTGCCAGCCTGTCCATTTTTTGGCGGCTGTCTGTCTGGGCGGGGCCCGGTACCGAGCATACTCCAAGGACCTCCACAGTAAGGGGAATCTCGCCCTTTAATCCCCGCTTCTGCCCGCCACGCCCCTTCGGCCCATTTCCCGCAATTACGAGGAACCAGGACCTGACTCAGCAAAGACCAGCCCACAGCTGGAGATAACCATACCTCGATAGAGCGAAATGGCACCGTAATCGCCACCACTACCTCCGGATGCGACCGCCACGCCCGCTGCCATTTTGTCTGCGCTCACCCAGGTCGACTGCCTCCAAATGACATTGCTTTTCGAATTTTTTTTTTTTTTTCATTTAGAATGTTTTTATCTTTTCGAAAAAGTTGTTAAAGTTGGAGTGTATATCTAGAATGAATTTGGTAAAGTTTTAAATTTACCGCCATGTTTGATGCAGTAACGCCCACTGGTGTAAATAAATGACATTTCTATATTTTTATTTGTTGCATTTATTTTTTTTTAAATTTATTTAAAAATAAGAAATGTTGAAGAATATTCACGATTTTGTTTTGTTTTTAAAGTGATTTTTATGTTTTTAAACTTACCGCCATGTTTTTGTCTTCTAACGCCCACTAGTGTAAAATAATCCAAACAAATTGCTATCAAATTTCCGACGATGAATTTCTCATTTAAAGCATTTTTTAAAACTAACAATAAAATTGTAATTCAACAACTTGATACAAGTACTATTAATAACACTTTTCTGCAAACTTCTAAAATAATTTAATTACTTTTTTTCCTCGTCCGAGTCGAATGATGCTGAAACATAAACTGGTCTTCAAAAACAAGTGTCTCAATTAATTTTTCATATCTGCAGAGGATCAATTTCTCTCAAAATAAGTCATATGCTCCATTTTTCCACTTAAATTTTATTTCTACTTCGTACAACAAAACAAACAACTATTTAAAAAAATAAAAATTACTTTTCCATTTCCACCATAGATGTGCAATAATAATAAATTTAAAAAAAATGCGGCGCCAACCTACATTTTCTTTCACGGATGTACATGGAATATTAAACCACACCTCTTACCTTGATTGTACAGCCCCGGATTGGTTGTCCAAATTAAAATTAATACCGAATCATACAACAACCACTTGGATTTTTTTCCCACAAAAAAAAAAAACTGCAAGAAAACATTCCTAACTTCAATATTCTCCTCCCATTTGGATTTTTCTTCAGTGTTTGATGGATAAAAAAAATATTTTGTGTGTATTTATGCCCAAATATTGATTAATTAATGATATAGTGATAAATAAAAATAACAGACAACAAAATACAGAAATTCATTTTTATTAAAACACAAGTATTTTTTTTAATACTATAGACTTTATATAGACAAAAAGGAAAAAAAGAAATCATTTGTGGTGAACGTCTATCAAAACATATTTAAGCTACTTGTTAAATGAATTGATAACTCCAAAAGCTGTACAAGGCCCGCCTTGTGCAACAAGCCACAAACCGGAAAATTCAAAAAAAAGAAAATAGGAAAAAGAAAATTTAAGATATCCTAAATGTTACTGTAATTAATGCGCTCACAGTTCCTGGTAACACTAATAAATGGCGTACAACGCCATTATAAAACAAAACAAATGGCTTTTACATAAGAAAAACTTCTGCCTGATCATGATTCGAGTTTTTGTTTTATTTTGTTTTATTAATTTTTTTTTTCTAAGAAAAAAAAAAAAAAAATTTATAATAATGAAATAAATTACTAAAACTTTTTATTAAAACATTAAAAAAATTAAATAATATTGCCCCATACCTAAAACCAAATAAAAAATATATTTAGTAAAGACATCTTGAATGTATTTTTTAACACCGAGATTAGAACGAGGGACGGCCGACATTCGTTGGCGATTTCAATCCGTCTTTATTGTCGGCCTCCTCGGATTAGAAGCAAACATTGCAAATTTAATCAAACATCATTATTATTAACAATGATCTAAAATAGAATACTACTATATAAAAATAAAAACCAGAAAAACAAAAAATTTTACTTTTTTTTTTATCCCTCCAAAATTTCAAAAATTTTACATAAATATTTATTTTATTAATTTAAAAAAAAAAAAATCACAACAAAAAAAAAATTTAATTTCTCAACTATTTATATAGAAATATTTGCAAATCCTAATTTGCCTTTTATCATTTACACAAATCAAAAAACAAAAAAAAAAACACAAACTACCTCTAAAACCATAATAAACATGATCATTGCATTACCAAACAAAAACAAAAGCAAAAATCAAAAAAATCAAAAAATCAAAATAATCAAAAAACACCATTTGGAAACAGTTAAAAACTATATACAAATCATTTCGCAGTTAATCTCGTTCTCACACACTTCCTTTTTAATTCGGGTTCAGCCTCATCGATCCTCTCCCTGCTAAAAGTGTTGCTCTTCTCTTGGGAAGAAAACATCGGCAACAATCCAACACTCTTCCCATCCTTCCCTTCCTCCATCTTGCCCGCATCCCCACCACCAGGCGGCCTGTTCTCCAACAACTCCTCGTCCTCGTCCGAGTCGTCCTCCTCCCCCAAATCCATCCCCATGTCCGAGTCGGGGAAATCGCTCAAATCCGACGACTCCCCGTCCAAGCCGTTCGACGAACTCGAGTCCCCGGTGCCCTCGACCCTACAAAACGCGTTGCGACCGGCGCAACCGGGCCCCGACGCCTGGCCCCGCGACGGCGACTCCCCCCCGTACTTGGGCAAACGAGTGATGACCGACTCAACCCTTTTATTACCCCTACTCGCCGCCGCGCCGCCTTTCTTCAGCCATTTACTCATCATCCTCCGTCCCCCCTTTCCGCCCAAACTGCGCCCGTTTTTCCTCTCGTTTTTCCCCTTCTCCCCACTTTTCTCCTCACCAGAGGGCACGGGAAACGGCAGGGGGATCGGGATCGGGATCGGAATGGGCAGCACCACCGGGTAGGGCACCAGAACGGCCATAGGTGGCAGCAGCGAGCTCAGCAACGGCGACAAGAACGGATGTCGAGGCGGCGCACCCGAATTGTTGTTGTTGTTGTTGTTGTTGTTGTTCGGGGGGTTTGGAGGGCGCGGCGGGTGCGCGCCCAAATCCGACGGTAGACTCAGACCAGGGGGCAGTAGGAAGGGCGGCGGGGGTGCGTTGGAGCCCGAACCCGACCTCGGCAATCGCAAAAGGTCGGCGTGAAACGGAATCGGCGGCAGGAAGGGATTGAAGGGCGGTCGAGCGAGTTCGGCTGCGTGCGGGGGCGGCGGTCGAGGCGGCGGAGGCGCTGCGGCCAGAGCGGCGGCGGCGGCGGCCAACAGCTGCGGGGGGATGAGCGATGGCGGCACGTTCGGGACGCTCGGGGGGATCGGCGACGACTGCCTTCCGCTCGAAGACGAGGATTTGGGCAGTGGATCGGGCACGGGGTCGCCCAAGCCCTTGGTCGAAGTGGACGCCGCGTTCCTGTGGTGGTGGTGGTGGTGGTGGTGGCGGTGATGGTGGTGCCGGAAACGGCTGTTGCTGCTGTTTTTGTCGCGACTTGTCCTCTTGCTGGCAACGCCGTCGCGCGTCTTGGAGACGGCGGTGGCCACGCCTGGCGTCGTTTCGTCGTACTTGGTGGATGACGAGGAGCCGCCACTGCCGTCGGTTTTGTTGTTGTCTTGTCCGTTGAGCGAGTCGTGGCTGCCGTGGCAGTCGCGGAGCCACAAGTCGGGCGTGATCAGAGTGACCCCCTCGCGGTTTGCGGGGCCACCGCCCCCGGCGGCGGCCACCGCAGCTGCGAGTTTGGCGGCGTCCTGCAAGTGCGGGTGCATCTGCAGATGCGCTTGGGTTTCCTTGCAGAAAATGTTCATCTTGTACTGGTTGAGGCATTTGTCGCTGCAGAATTGCAGCTGTTGCTCGCCGTCCTGAAAGTCCACATAGTTGACCGTGTGGCGGATGTGTTTGCACCAGTCGCACACTTTGTTCTTCTTGAAGGACGCGCGACGGCATTGGGTGAAGCAGAGCTCGGAACAAAACGCCTTTTGTCCGTTCGCCGTCTTCAATGTGAATAACTTCATGCCCACTTTCTGGCACCAGGCGCACACGATGTAACCGGCTGGGAGATTCGATTGATCTTAAAAATATTGAAAAATGATTAATTCAATTTACAGTGTACGCTCTACGGACAGACCCGTCCTATGTCCGGTCCATACAGCGTACACTGTATTTTATTCTATTTAAAAAAAAAAAAAAAATTTTTTTTGTGAGTTGGGGTCATTTTGGATTGATTTCTAAGCGAATGTTCGCATGACTTGTGGCAAGTGCGCCTTAAACTTCCACGGAATCGGGCCATTTTTCAATGAACCATAAGTCATCACTTGCAATGTTGAACATTCACGCAATTTTGCCATCGGTTTGATCAAACATTGTCAGCCTGTTATTATTTAATAAACGTTACAAGGCAGGTTCCAATTACCCTCTACAACAAGGGTGGACTGGTGAACTTGATTTACAGCTCAAACAGCACACCTAAAGTCTTAGCCTAAAGCAAACAAGTGTAAAATCAAGCTCAACACGAAAAATTGAATTCCTTTCAAAGTCCTTCCTAAATTTCGATAAAAATACAACGACGACAAAAAAATGAGTTGGCAACTTGTAATTGCTAAGTAGGAACGGGAACGGAGGATGGTGCACACGGCAAAGCGGGGAAACTCCCAATTTGACTTTGACTGCACGTTGTCAAGGTACCGAGCCTATACTGACACGCCCTCTGTGAGAGAGCCCATACACCATTGATTTAAGTTGCGAAAAAAAAAGTACGGAAAATGAATGTTGTCATGACAACTCTTTGTTTCTATTTTTTATTATTATTATTATATATATATATATATATTTTTTTTTTAATTTTTTATAATTAATTTTAAGTTAATTTGGAGATTTGTTTACTTTTGTAAAGCAACAAATCTGATACATCCAAATCTAATCAATTATACTTCGGTACATTGTAATGCGATGAGGATAAAATTAAATCGATTTTTTTTTTTTTTTTTTTTTTTAATGGCGGAAATAAAAACTGTAAACCGAATCGTAATCGTTTCAATTACACGCAATTCGAGCATTCGTTGCGTCCAAAGCGTGGAATTTTGAAATTAATCTCCAGTGTTTCAAATTAAACAAATCAATGGAGTTTGCATCATTTTTAATCCCTACGACTCTAGTTATACGATTCTGGTAAAACAAACTAATGGACAACAGTGTCGAATTACTCCCATCGATTGACGACGACGATATATACGCGACGGTTTTTCCGACTCGTTTTAATCGCGACCTCAGATCAGACGGGAGTATCCGCTGAATTTGTTTATTTTAATTTTTATTTCTTTTTTTAAATTCAATCTTTATTTCCAAGTCGCATCGAGCAACTCAGCAACTCGCAAGATATCAATAACAGAATAACAATCGTATTTGGTGACCGCACTGGCGAAAAGAAGTGACCTTCTGTTGAGTTTGAAAAGAGAAGATAAAGAGCCTTTGACAAGAAAACTCCACCCACGTGTGTCCATGTCAAGTGTAACTCAACACACTGATGAAACTAAAAACCCTCAGAAAATAAGAGCTGCTCATCAAAGCCATTCTTCTGTGATAAGACACAAGACTTGTGCTCTTCATCTCTGACTATGTCAATTAGGCTTTGCACTTTCACTTTTTCCTATTTTTTTTTCTTTCTTCTCTCCAATCATTTTTTGATCAACATTTTTCAACAGAAGAAATTCTTAATAAAGTGAAAGAGATGAAAAAATAAATAATTTTTTTTTTAACATCATTTCTTGCCCAGGTCAAGAGCTGCAAGTCAAAAAACAATAAAACTCTTTGTTTAATGTATTTCAATATGATTTTTTTTTCCTTCATTATCAGCCCAAATCATTAAGCTTACTTGTTTCTGGGGTCCATGAAGAGCAGTTGGACTTGATATAAACACAAGCTGAAGGCTGCAGCAACATCATTATAATAATGATGGTCATTTGTAACTATACCACTGCAGTATTATTAGAACTTACACCAACTAAATAATAAATTTATTGCATTCAAATTCATTATCGATATTTTGTTTTTTTCACGAACAAAATATTGCAGAAATGGAGATAATTCCCCCGAATAAAAGTCTAGATTAAACTTGTCCACACACAGCAGCAGAGCAGCGGCTACCGGAGAAATCACAAAGGCAAGAAACTCGAGCCGAGCACGACACACCAGCGACGAAAACTCTCCAAGAAAAAGAAAAATAAACAAAAGAAATAAAAGGGAATGCGTTTCAGCCGTCGGCCACGCGGCGACACGTTGCTCAGAACGGATCCGATTGCCTGCGCAGCGTAAGGCCAAGCCAAGACGGTCCTGAGACACCCGACACCTCGCTGTGGGACCCCCTTCTCCCCGTGCAGCCGACTTGTCTCGCTTCCTCCCGAGATAAGACCACTTCAGACGGCACAAGCAGGCAACGGCAGCACAGAGAGTCCTCTCCATTACGCGGATCTCGCTCGGATTGGTTGCAGAGCACCTCTCATCTTTCCACGCATCAATCCAGAGCAAGCAAACGGCCACAGTCGGATCGCCTTACACGACGAGTATCAGCCAATTTTAGCAAAATTACGATTTCGTGTGCAGGAAAAGAACGCTTTTCACCACTCGACGATTTCAATGAGCCCCCCAAAGCTCTAAATTTCCACATTTCACACGATCACGTCACGTCCTAGACTTCGAGATCTCGCTCGTGTCGGAATCTTGGTCTCGTACATCTTGGTCTGTTTTTGAGTTTCGGAATCTCGGTCTCGGCAAAACGAGATTCCATTACGAGATAGTTTTCTTGAATTTTTTTGAAGTTTTCTCAAATTTTTCTCGAATTTTTTGAAGTTTTCTCGAATTTTTCTCAAATTTTTTTTGAAGTTTTCTCGAAATTCTCTCAAATTTTTCGGAGTTTTCTCGAATTTTTTGAAATTATTTCAAATTCTTTGAAGTTATCTCGAATTCTTTAAAATTATCTCGAATTTTTTGAAATTATCTCGAATTTTTTCAAACTTTCCAAAAAAAAAAATCAAAAAAATTTTTCGTTTGCACAATCAACCATTTAATCAAAACCCTCATTTGTTTCTCAATCACATACGAGATCTCGTCTCGGACCCTTCCAATCTCGTCTCGCAAAACCGAGATTTTAAACCAACCAACATCCTAAAACTCCACTCATTTCCCCACCAAAATCAAACCGCCATCTTTTAAACCCCACTCCCACCGACCCCCCATTTAACCCATTTTTCATTTACATGCACGAACAACCAGACGGAAACCACCCCCACCCCCCCCCCCCCCCCCACCACCAACCAACCAAACCAACCACCCAAAAAAAAAAAAATAATTTTTTTTTGGGCCAAGAGGACAAGTGCGGGGTGGTTGGTGGTGGACCGTGTGACATCAACCATAACTTTCATGCACCATAATCCAGCTGCACTGCCCTCCTCCTCCGCAGGGGATATCAAAAGGCACAGCCTCTGTCTGGTCTGTTGTCGGCCATTCCTCAGCTCGTGATCCACTGACCACGCCCCCTGTCACGGAAACACCCGGCCTCCCCCCGAATCTTGAGCAACACTCGAAATGGTCTCGTCCGAAACCGTGCACGCCCCCTGCCTGTAGGGATGAAAATTTATACAAAAGTCGAGCAGGGTGTAGGAAAATTCCGCGTCTTGCGATCATCATGGGAAGTGGGTCCTTTTGCCTCTTTCATGGCTCATTACTCCGAGGAGTTGCATTCACGAGGTGGAGGTGCGAGTCCCTGTAGCGTGACAAAAGCACATTCAACTCTTTCTATACGAGAACTATACATCAACAACTGGTCGCTGACAACTGCTCAAGTGCTTCTTCAATAAATGAAAAGCGCTTCTTGAGTTTTTCCACTTTTTCTTTGATTTTCGTTTGGATTTTGTAGACAATTATGGTTGGGCTTTTGCGTTGCTCGTTGCTCCTCGTCGCTTGGTTCTGTAATGATCGTTTCCCTGTATGGTTGGGGGTGGCTTCGTTTGCCCTCCCCCATAGTCGCTCTGTCGCCACCAGGGCCTAATCATCAGGTGTGTCTCGTTCCCACCTGCATGCTTTTTCCTCTCCCTTCGACTGCGCAAGGGGGGGCAGTTTGTCAACCTGCGTTTAATCATACACATGATGTCAGCTGGCCTTCCACGCTATTTATATTAAGAAATCTCCCTTTTATTATATCGCCATCTAAGTAATGGCCGTGTTTACTATTCGACTCTGTGTTTAGTCACATCCCAGTCTTTCCACTGCCACAATCAAACCATTTTATATTAATTTTTTTAAAAACCAACAAAAAAGAAACCCAAAAAAGAACCAAAAATACAAAAATAATCCAAAAAAACAAACAAAAACAAGCAAAAACACTTCAAAAAACCAAAATTAATCCAAAAAACAACCAAAAACACCAAAAAACCAACAACAAAAACAAAAAAAACCCAAAAACGAAAAATAATCCAAAAAAAAAAACAACCAAAAACACCAAAAAACTAACCAAAACCAACCAAAAACACTCCAAACAGAAAATCATTTTGATGAAAACGATTTTTTTCGTGATAAAACGAGACAAAAACTCATATCACATCAGTCTTTCTCGTTTTTCCTTTGTAAAATCTTAATTGACCGTCGTGTATGTAATTATCGTTTTCTTAGTAGCCCTATTTATTCGTGGATAACCCCCACCAAAAAAAAAAAAAAAAAAAAAAAAAAAAATATCGAAAACTAATCCTTTTCACATCCAACTAGAAAAACTGATTCAGCCAAGGTAATTACTAACCCTCAACAAAAGAGCTACACAACATTTTTTGTTGCTTTAATGGCGCTCCATGCAAAGAAAAAAAAGAAAAAAACAAGATGACAGCACCACGACTACTTTTTCTCTTTTTAAATAATGTTTGTCCCCTAATAATCCTATAGTAAATACAGTGTTTTATCCAGACAGATCATTAGCATAAGCAAACAAAGTATATTTTGGTAAAATCAATGAATGCAGGATGCAGCTTGAAGAATCCGTTCGCGTATTTTCATTAGTTTGAATAAGTTGGTGCGAACTTCACATGTTGTCACCAGTGGGCGGACAAGCAAAGTAAGCGTAAATTTGTCCGATACATGTTTTTCTGCTTCCGCTTGGTAGAATGTGTGCTGCAACTTCTACAAAGATGACAGGGCAGATGAAGGAAAGCCAGCAATTTCCTCTAAATGTCGATATTCAAATGGGATTTTGCGCGTGCGCACGAATTTAGCTCATAATAAGTGAATCGTAACGTTCAAAATCAGTCATTTGCAGATTTTAGTCATCGACATGATTTTCTCGTGAAAGTAGACAATTAATGCGCATTTCTCCGGTTGGTTCATAAAGATTTTTTCGTGCTTAAAGATAATTCCGGAAGGTATAAAATGCTGGGTTTATCAGAACAGGTGTGGTTTTAGCGTTGGAAAAAAAAAGTTATCTTTTATAGAACAATTATGCACTCAACCACCTGGTGATGGTGTTGCTAGTAAATATTTCCTGTTTGATTGCTGTCTGATAAATGTCAGTTAGATTCATGTGAGCATCTTAGAAATTCATTTGTGCACCTGGAATTTCATGCGTGCACCGCCAAAATTCATTTGTGCGCATAAAAATTCATCTATTCAACTCCAAAATTCATTTGTACGCCTCCAAAATGCATTTGTGCGCTTTAAAAATTCATTTGTGCACCTCCAAAATGCATTTGTGCGCATAAAAATTCATTTGTGCACTTCCAAAATGCATTTGTGCACCTCCAAAATGCATTTGTGGGCATAAAAATTCATTTGTGCACCTCCAAAATTCATTTGTGCGCATAATAATTCATTTGTGCACCTCCAAAATTCATTTGTGCGC
>JAQIXU010001112.1:0-20487 GCA_034701245.1 Strigamia transsilvanica | reverse complement strand
TCATCAAACCATTCAACCTGCCGCACAACCCCAACAAACCCATCTCCATGGCCTTCCCGTATCCACCACTCTGTCTCATACAGGACCACGAAACCACGAAGACAGTCAGTAACCAATTCTCAACTTTCACAATCCACGCCAGAAACGTTTCGAACGGACCCACCGCACTCGACCAAAGCTTCATCAGCATCAAATGCGACAAAATTCACAATTTCTATCTAACTCGCCCTGATGACCACAAGATCCTGGTAAAATACATACCGACAATCGTCGGACCGATCACCATATCAGTCAAAATTCTAAACATGCACGTAAGAAACAGCCCACTGACCATTCAAGTGCACGTCCGAGATTTAACGAAAATTTCCATCCCGGTCGCCGTATTCGGCTCGGAAGGCGAAGAGGACGGCCAGTTCAGCAGACCGTGGGGCGTGTGCTGCGATGCTCAGAGCCGAATTATAGTCGCGGACCGAAGTAACCACAGGGTGCAGGTGTTCAACATCAACGGTCAGTTCCTGTTCAAATTCGGCACTCACGGCGCGGAAGAAGGGCAATTCAACCTGCCGGTTGGCGTGACCGTAGACGACGAGCAGTGTCGAATTATTGTCGTGGACAAGGACAATCATCGCGTGCAGTTGTTTACGATGACCGGGGAATTTGTGCGCACGTTTGGTGAACTGGGGAATGGGAATGGGCAGCTGAATTACCCGTGGGACGTGGCTGTGAATTCGGCGCACCAGATTTTAGTCTCCGATAGCCGCAATCATCGGGTGCAAATGTTCGATTTCGCTGGTCAGTTTGTGAGTGTGTGTGTTGCGCTAATTAATTCACCTAGAGGAGTCTGTTTTACGGAAGACGATGAGATTTTGGTGTCTGATTTTGATTTTCACTATCTTAACGTTTTGTCCGATGTGGGGACGAGTTCGAAGATAATTGGTAGTTTGGGGGAAGCTGTTGGTCAGTTTAACAGACCGTCGGGAATAGCTGTTGATGGGGAGGGAAATATTGTTGTTGTGGATAGTAAAAATCACAGGATTCAAATATTCGACCGCGCTGGAGTTTTTGTGCATGCATTTGGTCGGAGTGGGTATGGGGTTGATGAACTTTATCGTCCATCTGATGTTTGCGTGTCGCCAGAAGGAAAAATTGTTGTTCTTGATTTTGGGAATTCTAAAGTTATGATTTATTAGTTAGAAGAAAAAAGTTGATTTTGTGGGACGAATTCCATAGATTTTTAATTGTTCCACGTTAAAGCATGTTGACAGATGTCTGATAAACTTTTGTTATCAATTTTTTTTTTGTTTCTAAATTGTATTGTATTTGTGAAAATAAATGGTTGTGGTGTTTATATTGTTTGTTCAGGGGTAGTTACTAGAATCACAAAGTGGTGTGAACAGACAGGAGCACATGTTGAAGGTGGAATAAAGGCATGTTGCCTGGGTCAACGACTGCTGCTGGAGGGTGAGAATTAGCAAATGGTCCATGCAGGTGATGGCATATGCCATATTATACTTCCATTTTGAAATCTCGGTTTTCAGAGACGAGATCTCGTACGACACCGAGGTAAAAACGAGATTTTTTTATTAAATGATTGATTGTGCAAATAAATAAAAAAAAAATTTTTTAATGTTGTAGCTTTATTCATAAGCTTATACTTTCATACTTCGAATTTATCAATTACCAATTATCTCAAGAAACTGTCGCTATCTTGTTTTACACTCGAAATTAAACCTAAAACTACTAAGAATCACACATGGGAAATTGTGGGATATCTCACTTGTCTTCTCTGAAATCACAAATGCCAAATCACGCATCCCAATTGTGATGTCTGTGATATTGGTGTTGGTATATCAGGGCTGAGTCTCTATCAAATATTGCACCAAGAATGTTGTCGTCCTTGGGTGCACTTGCATTTCAATTGAACGTGTCCCCTAACATCAAAACGGAGATCGAATTCCAACGTGTCTCCAGTTCCATTACCTGCACAGGCACAAATCGGTTTTGACTAATTACTGGACAAACAAGCATTTTATTTTTTAATTTTTTAGAAAAATTGCATTTTCAAATGAAAATATATTATTTTGACTTTACAAGTTGATGACAAAAATTGGTGAAAAAATGAAATTGTTCACATGGATCAGTCTGTTTATGCACTAAAATTTATTAATTTCATATACAAATAAAAAGTCATTTTTTAACACTTAGATTTTACTTTTTTAAATTAAAACTCATTTGTACAACAAAAACTACATTTGTAAGCAATTACCGTTTCGCGAACGTGTTAGTAACGTAACGTCCAGCATCCGTTTCGCCTAACCACACACATAAAGAGACGTTTTTGCAAATAAATTTCAATCGCCTTCAACATGCCGTACAGAAAATCAGCACCCACTCTCCAAGAACTGTGCCTAAACACTGCAACTACCAATTTTCACGACATCCAAGAACACCGACTGATCAATCAACCTTCCGTATTCATAGAAAACATATACAAACCACTGTCCGACCAATTCTACACCAACAACCGACGTGTGCCTGCGAATATTTTCATTCGTGCCAAGACCCGATCACTGTATAACCTCTGCGCATTCGATCTGTGCATTACACCTCTGGTAGACAAAATAGGCCAAGTATGCAAAAACCTTGTCTATCTAGAATTAAGTGGTGTAGAAATTCCGCCCGAAACTCTGTGCAAACTGGTGCAAAACATTCCGCAAATTCGAAAATTGAATCTTGACTGTGTAGCCGCATGTACCGATCAAGTGCTAACCGCAATCGGTGCTAATTGTCGACAATTGCGACACCTCGACGTTTCCTTCGGCCGTTTCGTTACTGACAGAGGCCTCCTTAGTTTGGGCGGGATGCAACTGGAGTTTTTGAGCGTGGGGTCGACCAATACTACGGCCGAGGGTTGTTTGGCCATCCTAAACCAGCTGCCCGTTTTGAAAACGTTTCAAACTAGCGAGTGGGACGAGTTGTTTAGTTTGTTCAAACTGCAATTCGATTCAAAACCGGTGCGCACTTACAGTTTGGAAGGTCCTTGTATAGATGTGTACCGTTCCGAAGACGTCTGCATTCTGATCGACACTTTTCCGAATTTCCGCGCAATCCGCATTTTTCGGGACGAGACTCTGCCCGACTTTGATTGGAATATTATATCTACTCTGCAGGACAAATTACGAGCTGTGATCATTCTAAGACTGTTCGAAATAACGGCGGTCAATGTTGAAGTTATTGATCGCTGTTGTCCAATGTTGGAAAGATTAGATTTGATTTTTTGTACCGTTTTCGATGATCGGTCATCGGTTATCAGTCAGCATATTCCATTCATGAAGCTTCGTCACTTTGTTGCTTGGACGGCAATTCCGAATGATACGGCCTTGGCATCGGACACCGTGCTGGTGCAGTTGCGGAAGTTGGAGGTTTTGAATATTTGGAGTGCGACAATTACGGACGATTTGATTTTGGAACTTATGAAATCGAAGAGTCTCGACAAGCTGGAACAGTTGACTTTTTGCATGTGTCCGTTGATTACAAAGAGATCGATTTTCAAGTTGTTAGAAATGGAGAGTCCACTGAGAGTGCTTGTAATCTTATCGTGTGAGAATATCAACACAATCATATGCGATGAGGTAAACAATTATGTTCAACACAGACAGTTGGATTTAAAGTTTACATGGGCGTGATTTCGATAAAATCCACATTTTGCCCAGAATTTTTGAGAAATAAAAAAGATCCTTTATTTGACAAACTTCGACAAATCTTTCCATTCAAAAAATTTCAAATTAGACGCCAATAAAATGAAAATTAATGAATAAAGCCAAAGTTAATTTAGTTTTTTATTATAAAAGTAAAAATAGAGATTCTTTTTTGCATGTTCAATCGAACATAATGGAACATACAAGTAATGGGACGAAAACTGGTTTAATGCGTGAGATCTCACAATTGTTTTACAGAACACAAACTAATGGAATGACATATTGTGACCATCTGGTCTCCAAACAGCTTTGCACGAGCGCAACCGTTAGTCAGCGCAGCTGGCAACAGATGGCGCTGCAAACGGTAAAAAGTGAAACACGCGCAAACGACCAGGAAAAGACGACAAAGAATTCAGATTTTCAAATGCCTTCAATTTAACAAGTTCTAAATTAAAATTGTCAGAAACTATTTCGACACTGCAGCAACAACATTTATTCGTACATTTCAGTTCAGTATTTAAAAATGGAATTTTATTCAACTCAAGAATTCAAAGAGTTCATATAGATGTTGCCAAAGTATTTAATTTCATTCATAGATAAAAAATAAGCTGAAAATCAGTCATTGAAAAAGAAGAAATTAATAATATTGCTGCCGTACTTTCGAGACAGGACGTGTGGCATTATACTTTCAGATCTCGCGCGTCTCGAAATTTCAATGTCGGCAAAACGAGATTCCATTACAAGAAAGAATCAAAAACAAGATGTAACGAGATTATAAAAAATCAAAGAAAGTCGTTGAATATAAAATTTAAATCTATTTCTTTCTCTAAAAAATCTAACGTGTTTCTTGTGCGTTTATTTTTCTCTCTCAGATTTGTTAGATAATTGGTCTCGGAACTTTCTAATCTCGTCTCAGAAAACCATGATTTTAAAATGACCGAGATCCTGGAACTATAGTATGGCATATGGCATCAACTGTATGGCCCATTTGTTAATTCTCACCGTTCAGCAACAGTCATTATTCCACCGTCCACATGTGCTCCTGTTTGTACTCACCTGCCATAAACTCCTCTTGTCAGTCTTACACCAAAACCACCCTCCGCTGCCTGTTTATGAGTTTAGTAACTACCCATGAACAAACCATGTAAACACCACTAACATTTATTTTCACAAATACAGTAAAACTGTTGGTTTGAAACCAACTGTCAATTCAGAAACAATTACATTTTTGCTGTGAAAAAGGAAGAACTGATACAAAAATCTATCGGACATGTGAAATTATTGAAAATCAATGAAATTTGTCGCACAAAAATTTTTATTTTCTCGTCACTAATAAACGTGAACTCTCGAATTCCCAAAATCAACAACAACAATTTTTCCCTCTGGCGACACACAAACATCAGATGGACGATTAAATTCACCGACCCCACACCCATTCCCACCAAATGCATGCACGAAAGTCCCACCGCAGTCGAATATTTGGATCCTGTGATTCTTACTATCCACAACAACAATATTTCCCTCCCCATCAACAGCTATTCCCGACGGTCTGTTGAACTTACCAACAGCTTCCCCGAAGTTACCAATTATCTTCGAACTCGTCACCATATCGGACAAAACGTTAAGATAGTGGAAATCAAAATCAGAAACGCAAAACTCATCGTCTTGCGTAAAACAGACTCCTCTAGGTGAATTAATTAGCGCAACACAAACGCTCACAAACTGACCAGCAAAATCGAACAATTGCACACGATGATTGCGGCTATCGGCGACTAAAATCTGGTGCGCCGAATTCACAGCCACGTCCCACGGGTAATTCAGCTGCCCATTTCCATTGCCCAGTTTACCGAACGCGCGCACAAATTCTCCGGTCATCGTAAACAACTGCACGCGATGATTGTCCTTGTCCACGACAATAATTCGACACTCCTCGTCGTCCACGGTCACGCCGACCGGCAGGTTGAATTGTCCTTCTTCCGCACCGCGAGTGCCGAATTTGAAGAGGAACTGACCGTTGATGTTGAACACCTGCACCCTGTGGTTACTTCGGTCCGCGACTATTATTCGGCTCTCGGCATCGCAGCAAACGCCCCAGGGTCTGCTGAACTCGCCGTCCTCTTCGCCTTTCGAGCCGAACACGGCGACCGGGGTAGAAATTTTCGTCAAATCTCGGACGTGCACTTGAATGGTCAGTGGGCTGTTTCTTACGTGCATGTTAAGAATTTTGACCGATATGGTGATCGGTCCGACGATTGTCGGTATGTATTTCACCAGGATCTTGTGGTCATCAGGGCAAGTTAGATGGAAATTGTGGATTTTGTCGCATTTGATGCTGATGAAGCTTTGGTCGAGTGCGGTGGGTCCGTTCGAAACGTTTCTGGCATGGATTGTGAAAGTCGAGAATTGATTAACGACTGGCGGGGTGGTTTCGTGGTCCCGTACGAGACAGAGTGGTGGATACGGGAAGGCCATGGAGATGGGTTTGTTGGGGTTGTGCGGCAGGTTGAATGGTTTGATGAATGGCACGACTTCCTGCACGAATTCTTCGATGAAGCACTTGGTATTGAAAATGTCAGCGGATGTCTCGCAGTTGTTTAGCATACAGTTGTAGGTGAGGTGTTTCTGAATGAACACGTTCACATTGAATATTATGTCGTCGAATTTTGGGTTGCATATGTGATATGCCAACGGACTAGCTATTGATAAGAAATAAAAAAAAATAATCAGTTTTTACAGTCTACAATCGCCAAAATGTAAGTTTTTACAACCTGAAATAGACCAAATTTCAATTTTTATACTCTAAAATCGCCAAAATTTAAGTTTTTACACTCCACAATCGACAAAATTTAAGTTTTTACAATCTACAATCGACCAAATTTAAGTTTTTACACTCTAAAATCGCCAAAATTTAAGTTTTTATAGTCTAAGATCTACAAAATGTACGTTTTTTACACTCTAAAATCAACAAAATTTAAGTTTTTACACTCTAAAATTGACAAAAATAAAAACTTCATGTAAACAAAAAAATTACCTTTGCAAAGTTGCTTCACACGCGCAATTAAGTCGGAAATCAAGCACTCGGCGTCGTCTAAGTAACTTCTAGCCGCGTTTCGGTTTCTTACGACTTCGTTGTCCAGCATTTTTAATTGCGCCGAAATGTGTTTGGGCTGTGTGCAGTAATGACTGCGGTAGCACTTGCACATCTCACAATAAAAAAGCATTTCTTCATACACCGGCCCAAAGAAATTCGTGGACAATTCCACAGTAAAATGTTCTACATGGTGCGCAATGCAACCTTTGCACACAACACAGACACAATCCCGACATGTTGCTACGGCCTCGTATTGTCCCCTGTCGCAGCAGTAAATGTCCTTTTCGGGGGCCTTCTTGGAATTGGTGCCAAACCACGCATCCCAATCACTCGGAACAGCAAATTTGCTTTTGTAATTAGAGTCCAAACCACAAGCCATTTTGTCTTCAGTGGTCAACGATGCTTGGCGACTCTGTGGATCCGCGCAAGTGTTTTGTTTTATACTCTTTAGGTCAACGAAGATTATTGTCCACGTGATAAACGTGACTAGTTCGACGCAGGGGGTAATCGGCAGAAAAAGGGGGAGGGGTGTCAAGGAACGTTGTAATAAGTCATTGATCAGTGTCCAGAAAAAAATTAGAGCTTTTTTTTTTATTTCGGAACAGGAAACGTTTGATTTTTAATCAATTTATTGCAATGGAAATATTTTTGTGTTTATTTATTTGTGGGATTGTGTCATGTCAGTGGTACATTCAGGCGCGGTAGGGGGCTTCCGGAGGGCCCGATGGGGGCCTCTTTTGTTGGAAGATTTCACACCAGCAAGGAAAAGATCATAGAATGGGTGACAAGTACTGGACTTACTGTACGTGCCTGACACACCAATAAATGGTAATCGCATTATGGGATGGAAAGGATTTTTCATATCACTTTTTCAAACCAAACAAAATGTAATTATCTTGCTATGGAAATACAGGAAATGTGTCACACAAAAATAGGCGTCATCTGGTGTCAGGTGACATCATGCTGTCTTCCATCTTCATCCATGACAATCAAGTGACCCACAACATAATCTCAGTAAATGATCGAGTGTTCTCCCACGTGCCCCTTGTTATTTAGTACTTATGCTTCTGAATTGTTTGAAATAGAATCACTTGCTAGGTTTAACCAAACACATCTGCATCGTTTATTGAATTCGCAAATATAAAGCTACAAGAATCAAACAAATCTAAACTGATTTAATGGAAAACAAAACCATCGCAAAAGAGATGGCGGTAACGGAAAATGGACACGGCAGGTGGTGCTTATGCAGTGCCGCACCGACCCATTTGTGCGATGATAAAACAAAATTTCTGGAATTAGACTATTCAAAACATCGCCTAATTCGAACTGTAACTGGTGAAATTATGAAAGCCAAAGCCACTGGAACTGTAGTGTTTCAAGTGATTTGTGCGGGCAAAAAGTATACGATTCGATTAACTGACGTGGTTTACATCCCGACGTTAGGCAATGTACTGTCATTGCCACGCTTAGTGGATAATGGTTGTCAGGTGAGTTTCTGTGGGAAATATGCAACGGTTATCAAACAAGGCGTGCCAATCATGAGAGCGGAAGTACAAGAACAACTCTACTACGTTGTAACACTTGGAGCCGAGAAAGAGCAATCGGCTAATCAGTCAGGTGAAAGAAAATCAGTTGCTGTTTCGGTTGGACATTTTCAACTTATAGATTAAAAGTATAGCCATCTTCAGCTTCGAAACGGAGCATTGAATTTAACAATTTTAACTGTAATTTGATTGTAAAAATAAATTGAAATGTATAATTTTTATAAATTACTATCTTTACAAATTAATCCAGGTGTGTTTTAAGAGTTTGCCTTTTGCGCATAAAAATTGCACTTTTTGGTTTGTTATGCGGTTTTGCACTTATGAATTCACGTTTTATGCCAAAAAGAATCATTTTTACACATAAAAATCTATTTTCTTTGGCGCCCTTATATGAATTTTTACATTATTTTTCCCACTTTATTAAAAATACTGAAGGCCCGGCTTGTGGACTAACTGTAATCATAATCAAATAATTTATAGGTACACGAAAAATAAGTAAAAACCAGATATCTATTATTAATCTATTTAAAAACCAGACATTATAAATAAAGAAATTTTACAATTTTTATTTTTTTTACCAATTTAATAAGTGTACACATTTTTACAGATTCACGTTAAGGACGTCCTTTTATTTGCGAGTAAATTTTTCTCTTGTTTGGACCCATTATCTGCCGGAGACGATCTCCTCTTTACAGAACTCCTTTCTAGATCAGTGCGACGTTTTAATTCGGCCAATAACTTCATACGCTCATTCATTTCGGCCGCTTCTCTAGAATTTGTAATCTTTGGCTCCCCGGAAGTAAAAAGTGTGCTAATCAATTTGCGCATGGTCCTCATCAGTCGAACGGCCCGCTTCCACTTCACATCCGAAACACCAGTGACCGTTTGAAAATCCTTTATCATTCTTTGCATCTCGACATCATGGTGACGCATAAGCTGCAGCCGCCTTTCCTTCACGGTCCTGGCAACAGCCATCTTGACCACACTGGCCAATTCCACGTAATGGTGGTTCAGGTTTCTCAACAGGTTCGATTTAACTTTACTTCTACGTGTCTTATTACTGCTACTGCTTTTGGTGGTGCCAGAAGAAGTCGACTTGATCACCGCAGGTAGATCCGCCATGAACCCGTGGCTTGGACTTGGAAGATTAAATAAGTGAGCCTTGGCCTTGCGTTTTGGAACGTGTTGTAACGGTTCTTGTAACGGTTTTTTCTTACGCTTGGATGGCGTGAGCTGTGTGGCTAGTCGCCTTCCAAATTCTATACAAAAATAAGAAGTTTTTATTGAATATTTTGTGTTTAAATAAAGGTATTAAACTTGTTTCCAGGTAGTTTGTCGATGGGGTTTTATTGGTACGTCTTCGTTTCGTGGGACTGGCTTTAATGGAGCTTGGGAAAGGTGATCTGGTGTATCTAGATTTGTTCGAATTTTGACTTTGAAGATTAGATCTGGGAGCTTTGTAGAGAGAAGTGAGTCTGTTGTATGTTGGCTTCCGCTTCGGTGGATTGTGCCTTTTCGGTTTCATGTCAAATTCGAATTCTAGATAGAGAGGGAGAGAGATGGGAAACGAGAGTGAAACCAATAAAAAAGCATTTCCGGTAAACTGTGTAGTTATTCAAATAGAATTACTTGATTTCTTAAGTTTGGAAATTTGTCTGTTTGAAGACTTCATATCTGATTTTAACCGACCAACGAAAATGTTTTAGGGATCGAAACAATGTGATGTGCTATCGTTATTATTGGTATTAAACAAAAAAAAAAGACAATACATGCAGATATGTAATTTTTTTTTAAATGTACATTTTTATATATATAAAAAAAACTTGTTTGTGTCTGTCTGTCTCTTTCTCTTTTATGTAAAAACCAGATATCTATTATTAATCTATTTAAAAACCAGACATTATAAATAAAAAAATTTTTACAATTTTTATTTTTTTTTACCAATTTAATAAGTGTACACATTTTTACAGATTCACGTTAAGAACGTCCTTTTATTTGCGAGTAAATTTTTCTCTTGTTTGGACCCATTATCTGCCGGAGACGATCTCCTCTTTACAGAACTCCTTTCTAGATCAGTGCGACGTTTTAATTCGGCCAGTAACTTTTTACGCTGATTCATTTCGGCCATTTCCCTAGAAGTTGCAATCTTTGGATCCCCAGCAGTAAAAAGTGCGCTAATCAATACGCGCATGGTCCTCATCAGTCGAATGGCACGCTTCAGCTTCACATCAGAAATACCAGTCACCGTTTGGAAATCTTTTATCATTCTTGCCATCTTGATATCTTGGCGACGCATACGCTGCAGCCGCCTTTCCTTCGCGGTTCCGGTAACACTCAGATTCACCGCACTGGCCAATTCCACGTTATTGCGGTTCAGGTTTTTCAACGGGTGCGATTTAATTTTACTTCTACGTCTCCTATTGCTGTTACTGCTTTTGGTGGTGCCAGAAGAAGTCGAATTGATCACCGCAGGTCTCTCTGCCATTAACCCTTTGCTTGGAGTTTGAAAATTAAATATGTGGGCTTGGGCCTTGCATTTGGGAACGTGTTGTAAGGGTTTTTTCTTCCGCCTGGATGGAGTGAGCTTCGGTGTTAGATTCATACCAAATTCTATGCAAAAAAAAAGAAGTTTTTATTGAATATTTTGTATTTAAATAAAGGTATTAAACTTGTTTCCTGGTAGTTGGTCGGTGGGAATTTATTGGTACGTCTTCGTTTCGTGGGACTGGCTTTAATGAAGCTTGGGAAAGATGTTCTGGTGTATCTAAATTTACTCGAATTTTGACTTTGAAGATTAGATCTGGGAGCTTTGTAGAGAGAAGTGAGTCTGTAGTACGTTAGCTTCCGCTTGGTTGGAGTGAGCCTTTTTGGTTTCATGTCCAATTCGAATTCTAGATAGAGAGGGAGAGAGATGGGAAAAGAGAGAGAAACCAATAGAAAAGCATCTCCAGTAAACTGTGTATTTATTCAAATAGAATTACTTGATTTCTTAAGTTTGGAAAAATTTCTGTATGAAGACTCCATATCTGATTTTAACCAACGAAAAGTTTTTAGGGATCAAAACAATAGTGTGATGTGCTATCGTTATTATTGGTATTAAACAAAATAAATACAATTGTGTACATGCAGATATGTAATTTTTTTTAAAAATTTACAAATCTTACTTTATATTACATTTTTATAAACATGATTTAGTTTTTGTTGGTATTCTTTCTGGATTGTTTTTGGTGTATTTTTTCAGACAGACTAATTATAGCTACAGTCGAGTGCGCTTTTGGTTTCTCCGTTTACGTTATAATTAACGGGAAACAAAGTGTATGTTCATTTTTTTTAATATTAAATATTACTATTATTTTTCTTTTGGGATTACATTTTCCCGTACTAAATTGTAACGCATGGTCTAGCAAACGTTAAAGACGACTAAATCTATTGATTACCACAACACATGTGTAACTCATGTCGACTCTGCTCTATTTATTTATTTATTTAGTCGTGCGCATCAAATCGAATCCAAATCACACTTTTCCTTAAATCTCTTCTTTATTTACGTATTTATTTCACTGCACTACAGTCAAATAATTCAAGTTTTTCAAAAACTATACAAAACAAACATTCCTATATCTTTAATTAAACCAAAATAAAAAGAAGTATAAAAAAAGCGAATTCAAGTCGTCTAATGATGTCCATGTCCACCCCCATGTCCCCCATGTCCACCCCCATGATGTCCATGTCCAGATTCATGTTGACCGTGCTCATCGTGGTACGCCCCATCATGATGATGACCTCCATGATGCTTGTGCCCTTTGTGATGATGTCCCTTCTTGCCGTGATGACCTTCGGACTTGTGATGATCGCCATCGTGGTGACTTTTGTGAGCGTGATGACTGTCATGGTACTTTCCGTTACGGAAATCGTCCCAATATTTATCGGAATGTTCGTATTCCTCCTTGTGGTGGACCTTCTTGTTCCCGTCCTTCTTGTGGCCGTAATCGTGATGACCCCTGTTTCCATGGTGCTGACCCTTGTGACCCTTGTGTCCGTGTTCCTCGTGTCCACCTTTTTTATAGTGATCTTCGTGTTCGCCATGGTGACCCTCGTGATGTCCGTGGTCTCCGTGACTCCCCTTTTTGTAATGGTGTCCCTTTTTGCCGTGTTTGTGCTCGCTGTGTTTGTGGTGTTTGTGACCCCCGTGGCCGCCGTGCCCACCCCCGTGTCCGCCGTGCCCACCCCCGTGTCCGTGTCCGTGTCCGTGGTGGGTGGCTGCCTCTTGGAGATCACTCGATCCATATTCCATTAGTGACGTGACGTCATCGTCGCCTTTTTCGGCTTCGTGAGTCGTCACGCAGACGATTATTGACAGAGCAACGACCACAGTCGCCAAAAGAAACTAGAAAAAGTGTGCAAAGTTATTATTTGGAGCATAGTTTAAGGAAGTGATGGTTTTTCACACGTTTTTACGCTTATTTTGTAAAAATAAATGAAAAGTATAGAATTGTTTTTCTTTTTGGAGAAATAAAAGTTGTTTGAAATAAATGTAGAATTTGGTTTTCTTACCTCCTTCATGCTGTGAGTTGTGTTGTATGATGGATTGGTTTGGGTTGGTTGTAGTGGCAGGAAAGCTTATTGATTTGTGTTTGTAAGTGTCCAAAGAGTGACTTTTATATGATCATTTGCAGTGCGTCGCATGAATTATCACTCGTTCCGATTACCACTCGAGCAAAACCATGCTTGTCTCCTCCATCGTGGATTTTTAATTAGTTTTTTCCTGTATTCCGCTTTTCGCTTCCTATCTGTCAAATGAGTCGTGACTAAATATTTCCGACATTTTTTATAAGTTTATTTATTTATTGGTGGAGGTACACAGAACCCTATAATTTTCTGTCATTGGATTTAAATTGATGCCAATACTGTGGTGTTAAGAATTACAAAAAAAAATTTTAATAGGTTTAATGGGTGTAAATTGTGTGTACATTTATATGGTATGTAGTTCATGAAAAATGCAAGTGGCAGGAACATAAAATCACATAAATAAGCACCACCCAAGAAAAAATCCGACAAGGTGGTTTTTTTGTTTTGGGTTTTTTTTTGGATTTTTTTGTCTGTCTCAATGCTGTGTGTACATTCCTTTATTCTACACACAATATATAATAAATTTTGTGACCAGTGGGCTGACCTTTATGTTGTCTATTTGATTATTTATTTATTTAATAAAAGTAACTCCAGTTTTGAGAAACAACTTTTTTCTGAAGGCCAAGCAGAGATAAACAAATCATAACAATTTTTTAAGAAATGAAACTGTTTTGGGTTAAAATTTTTTTTATTTTGGACAGTGACTATGTAAAGTATCAAAAAACTGTTTTATTTTATTTTATTTTATTTTATTTTATTTGTTTTATTTATTTATTTAAAAAAAAAATGAATTTACTCATAATCATACATTAAGAGCCATTTTAGTTTTTATATTTTAAATTGTTTGATTACATTTTATACATGTTTACATGGTTTATTTTTACTATTTTATTATCATATTTATTTTTACTATTTTATTATCATATTTATTTTTACTATTTTATTACCATATTTATTTTAAATATTTTTTTAAAATTTTATTTATTAGATTTATTTTAATTGTTTTTTTTTTTTAAATTTTTGTTAATAGATTTATTTTAAATATTTATTTATTTCTTTACATTTTTTATTTATTTTAAATATGTACTGTATACTTGTATTCATGGAGTTACTAACTTGAGTCTTGAATATTTTTTAGCCAAATCTACTCCTAAACCAATAATTTGATCATTTGGACATTTATTTTATTCATTTATTACAACTAAGAAGTCAATAGAGAAAAACAAAACATTTAAATTGGCAATTTTTTTTATTCATCATTTCAATTTGTTACATCAAGCAATTTTCAACAGCAACAAATCAAATAACAAACCATTTTTTTCTTTATTTTGATAAAGTCAACAAACAACCAACAAAAATCATATCTACAACTACAAAAAAACCCAAAAAAAATTACATCCAGTATCAAAATAAAAGCATCATAATAAATTTTTATTAAATAAAAAAACAAAAAAAAATACTGTATCAAAAATTAAA
Organism: Strigamia transsilvanica; assembly: GCA_034701245.1. Lineage (NCBI taxonomy): Eukaryota > Metazoa > Arthropoda > Chilopoda > Geophilomorpha > Linotaeniidae > Strigamia > Strigamia transsilvanica. The sequence goes on along the minus strand of JAQIXU010001112.1, from coordinate 6,049 downwards.
AAAATCAAAATCCCCATCAAAAGGCATGTAACTGAACTTCATCCTGCTCTCAGAATTCTTTTTACCCCTCGAATACCCGTAATAAGGCTCATGGTAATAATGGACTGGCGCATCATGACTTCCGTACCCCATCTTACTCGAATGCCGTTTCATCGGCGCGTACTTCCCGTTGTTGTAAAAAACCTCGCGATGTTTGGTCGGTTCCTCGTACTCGACCCCGCACTCCTCCGAATACGCATTCGACTCATCTTTACAGTTCATGCACTTCATTTTCGGACCGCCGCTCGGTGACTCCTTGTACGTAACTTTGCAATTCTTCGTATCGAAAGCCGGCATATCGAACGGAGGCTTATAGGCGCCACTGTAGCCGCCCCCGCGCTGCGCCGGATGACGTTCTTGGGATCGCGTTTTCGTCGCTTCGCCGTACGAGTCCACTCCTCTCCAGCTCGGCTTGGCCCTGCTCGACTTCTTCACGTTATCGTCATCAGCGTCATCGGACGAAAAACTCGTTTCCTCGTTATACTCGATCGTTTTCTGCCTTTTTCGCGGTTTCACCTTATCGACGTTTATCGGCTCCACGTCCGGCAAAACTTTCCGAACTTCATCAAAACTGGGTAACTCCTCGCGTCGGTACGAATTTCTACTCTCTTTCGTGGAACTCCTCTCCTCCGAACTCCCATCGTCGCTCTCGCTCTCGCCGCTCGCAGCGTACGGCGATTTGTGGTAAACGTTAGCGGCTGCATCGTGCTCTTCGTAGTACTTCGGGTCGTATTCGGTGTCTAAATACTCTTTCGGTACGAAATTCGTCGGATTCGAGTAGTAGAAATCGTTTCTCTCACCCTTTTTCGTCTCCTCGCCCGAATTTTCGTCCTCTCCCCCCGAATTTTCGTCCTCTTTGCCCGAATTTCCGTCCTCTCTGCTTTCGGTTTCGATCGTGGACGTTGCGGTCGTTTCGTACACAGGTACGTAGTGTTTCTTTCCCTTTTCGAGCAAAGGTTCCGCGGCTGATTTTATGGTGGCACTTTGGCGACTTTCTTGGGCCAATTGTGTCGTGATCTCGCTGTTGTCGGACAACGTTTTGTCCGTGTAAACGCAGCTTTCCTTGTAGCCCTTAAAATTGCAAACGGTGCACGCCATCGTCAACTTATCCTTACTCCACGACGGGTGATTGGTCGGTGTTTTCACGCTCTTGTAGACGATTCTGCAGCTCGGTTTTCTCGTTTTGCTCTTCATCAGCTTCGGAGACGGTGTGGACGACGTTCTTGTCGTCGTGGTTTCGATTTGAGCCAGTTGGCTCTCGACCGTCGTCTGACCGGACGTCGTGATGGTTGATGTAGGAACACTAGTTGTTTCGCACGTGATGAGATCGAGGCAAAATATCAGCAAAACAAACTGAAAAAAATAAAAAATAAAAATAAAATTTTAAATAATATTTAAATTTTTTTCACTTACAGTTGGGAGCTTCATTTTTGCGGAGTAAAAAGTTGTGTTTGTTTCGGCGTTTCTCGCGTTCGTTCTACGCTTGGTCGCTTCTCTGCGCGTCTCTTTGTACACCTAGTGATGCATTGGCGTTCCAGTCACCTCGTCTCTATTCCTATATGGAGTTGTATGGCTCACCGATTTCGCCAAGTGGAACCAGCGGTCGAAAGGCACGTGGCAAAGAAACATCTTTTGTAGAAAAAGGTGCGATCCCCAAATGAAATCGATTTGATATGCTCGCTGGGCCAGATCAATGGGACTAGGTTAATGTTCTCTGTAAATGCAACTTATTGAGTTTAATACAAATGAAAAGTTAATTACTTTTGGCGTGTTTGAAAATTGCAATTTTATCTCGTTTTATGTGACTTGTGTTTCTAAAATAAAAGTTACATTCTCACGAACTGCGTAAATTGAAGATAGTGACAACGTGTGATTACAATTACAAGAAAAACGACTGTTATTATCACGGATTGTAATTTTTTTCTTTGCTTTTAATTATTGAAAATGAGAAAAAGCGCTTTCACTGAAGTGAATCTGGATTTGTAGTTCAATACCCAAGTCAGAGACATTACAACGACGCCCCATAATGAACCGCTAATTGTGACATTGTAATCAGTATTAAAAAAAGATTAAAATTAAAAAAAGTCATAAATGTAAACTATACAAGACAAAACGTAAAATAAATAAATTTAAAAATGAATAAATCGATTTTAAATTGCACATTTTGGAGTTTGCTAAAAACACAAATAATAAATAACAGCGAAGGCAATTCGAGTGAATCTCAAACTGCTTTCCCTTCGTTAGCAAAATTGATCTAAATTGTCCGCTACGACCTGGATTTTACGCAGCTTGAACCGATGTGTCATACGAGGTGTAGTGCCTAGACCGGAAGTACCTCGATTATTAGAAAAGTGGCACTTGCTTATGGTATATAAAGGAATCGCAGTGCATGGAATATCATTCTGAAAAGTTGGTTCAACAGCTAAAACAAGTAGTTTGAGTTGAGCTGAGAGTGAGTTTGTCAGTGCTTGTGTTTACAATTAAATTTGTTATTTGCAGATGGCGCCTTCCGTTTTCTTGTGGCTCCTGGTGTTGGGAGCTGTATCAGTGACAGTTGGACTTAAAGGCGATGAGGACGACCAAGCCGTAGCCGCTGCCGAGGGAGATTTGGTCGCTGCAGCCGGCCATCACGATGATCATCATTGGCACAAACATCACGATGACTGGCACGGTGGAAAAGGACATCATGACAAACACGGTGGGTATTGCGATCACTAAGTGGCCGTTTTTTTGCGATCTCAAAATGGCAGAATTATAAATGACAGATTTCTTGCAATCTCAGATTGGCAGATCTCTTGCGAGTTTGGAATATCGGATATTTTGTAATCTCAAAATTTGTCATCTCAAAGTGATTTATTTTGCGATCTCAAAATGACAGATTTGTATGCGATTTCAAAAATAATAGTAACAGCTTTTGGTGTGATCTCAAAATGGTAGATTTTTGAGCGATCTCAAAGTTTGTCATCGCAAAGTGATTTATTGTGCGATCTCAAAACGACAGATTTTTACGCCATTTCAAAATGACCGATTTTTACGGGATTTCAAAATGGCAGATTTGTATGCGATCTCAAAATGGCAGATCCTTATGCGATCTCAAAATAACAGATCCTTATGCGATCTTAAAATGGCAAATCCTTATACGAACTCAAAATGGCAGATCCTTATGCGATCTCAAAATGCCATATCCTTATACGATCTCAAAATGGCAGGTTTTTATGCGATCTCAAAATAGCAGGTTTTTTATGCGATCTAAAAATGGCAGATTTTTATGCGATCTCAAAATGATCAATAGTTTTGCAATCTCAACTTTTCTCATCTAAAAACAATTGATTTTTCGCGATCTCCACATGATCGCTTTTTTGCGCTCTCACGACCACGATAAAATTTAATTCTGATTCAAAGGCGAGCACGGCGATCACGGCAGTCACCACGAAGACCACGGCGGACACGGTGAACACTGGAAGAAATGGGGCGGCGGTGAACACGGCGACCACGGCAAACACCACGACAAACACGGTTCCCACGGCCACCACGACAAAGGACATAAAAAGGACGGCTGGAAGAAATGGTACGCCAAGAAGGAAGAAGGTGGTCAAGACAAACACTGGGATCACGCCCACCACGGCGGACATCACGATAGCCACCACGAAAAGGGCGGACACCATCACGGACATCACGGACACCACGACGACAGTCACGGACACAAAGGTGGACACCACAAGAGCCATCACGGACACGGCGGCCACCACCACAAGGGCGGATGGGATCATGGAGAGGGTCACCACGGACACAGCCACGGTGGTCATGGTGGCGGCGGCGGTGGTCACGGCCACGGGCACGGACACGGACACGGACATGGACACTATTAAAAATAGAAATTTGGGCAATTTTAATTTATTTGTATTTATTTTGATTTTGATGGTAGAGAATTGTAAATGCAGATTATTTTAGATGTCAAATAAATAAGTTTAATGAGTCTAAACAATTGTTTTCAATTTTATTTTTTAAATTTAATATTAAAAAGAGAAAACGGTTTTGGTTCGATGACTGCGGGTTGAAATCTCGAAAGGGATAATGAACTTGACATGCGCAAAAAAGAGAGCAGGGCATTTCACATCACAGCGGACCGATGGCTCCATCCGAGCGTGGAATTCTTGCATCTGCGATTTAGATTTTATACGTGTTGAAATGATTGGGAGTAAAAAAAAATATCGATTTTTAAAATTTTAAAAATTTGAAGTTTTGCTGGGAAAATGAAAGGAGCAATCTTGAAAACATAAAAATTAAATAAAACCATAAAATATTAGAAACATTTATTTGGAATGAAAATAAAATGTCCATTTTTGGTGAATTAAAATTAAAAAATCAATTTTTTAATAATGTGGATTTTCAGTTTGGTCAAATTTGATTAAAATTTGATTCATTATGACCAAAGCTCCGTCTGCTGGTAGCTTCTCTGTATCACTTTGCAACAAAATTAAAACTTTTTAATTAAGAAAATACAAACAGGTTTTTATCGATCTATATTTAAATTAAGGAAGTGTTTTTTTTTTGTTTGTTTTTTTTTTTTTTTAAATTTATTTATCATTGTTACAAATACAGGAAAATTAATTTAAAAAGTATACAGTCACTCAAGAGTGAGACAGCAGAAAAACAATTTTTTGCCCTCCCACTTCTTGCTCGGCTAAAAGTGACATTACAATCCTTTCATTCAACTTTCCTTCGATTAAAGTTGATTGTACTTGAGGACAACACACTTGTCACTCTTCAGGTTTCTTTAAAAAAATAATAAAAACAAAAAAATCACTAAAAAATCGCGTTTTCTTTCATTGGAAAATGGAAAATACATGTCCGAACAAAACGCTTGACTGGTTCCAAAAAAAAAATAATCTAGGCCAATTCGAAAGTATAAAAGCACTAACCATTCGCCATCAAGCTCATAAACTCAACCACTACCAACACATACAGGATTAGAAGACCAAGCAATACAACCAACAAGCAAAATGCATCTGGTAAGACACTTAACTAAAAACAAAAACCACTTCTAAGTTCGTTTTACCTTTCTTTACAGAGTCTAGTATTAATATCCACCGTAAGCATCATACTTATTCACATCTCGGAATCCAATTCCGAGCCCCACGGTCACGTGGAAATGAAAAAAGTACACGCCGTCCACGACTTGATGCCGTCAGCTTCTGGGCACAGTTACGATCACCACGGCGGCAGTCGAGGCCACCACTCGAAGCACGGAAGTCACGGCGATCACGGGAAAATGTCGAAACAGTACGGCGATCACGATGATTACTGGAAGAAACACGGTACGGATTACTACAGTCACAAGGGGCACAAACACCGCCATCACGGCGACAAGGGGCATCACGACAAGGGCCACAAGAAGGATGGGTACAGGAAGGTTCATCACAAGGAAGAATACGAGCATTATGATAAATATTGGGATGATCATCAGGCGAAGAAGTACCACGATGATGACGATAAGGATTCGAAGTACGAGCACGGACATCACGATAAACATACTGGGCATAAAGGGAATAAAGGATCGTACCATAAACATCACGATCACCATGGAAAGCATCACAGTGATGGGAGTTATCATAAAGGTCATAGTCATCATGGAAAACATCATCATGGTGGACATCATGGTGGACATCATGGGTATTAGGATTAAAGTATTTTGTAAATTTCTGTATAGTAAATGTAATTAATTATTTTAAATTTTTGTACTGAAAGTTGTGTATTTATGTATTTTTGTAAATTACGACGTTGCTGAATAAAGAAAACGTAAATTTATTTTTTCGATGAATTTTTTGTATTGTTTGAATACTCCAAAGTGTGTTTGGTGTGAATCCACTTCACTTTTTCGAAAATCTCTTTTTCGAAATCAGTATTTCGAACACGTTTTTTTTTTTCGAATAATTCGTTTTTTCGAATTGATTTTCGAAAAAACGAATCATTTGAAAAAAAATTTCGAAAAAGTGATATTCGAAAATTT
>JAQIXU010001111.1:0-20503 GCA_034701245.1 Strigamia transsilvanica | reverse complement strand
AAAAAACCATGCAAATCTTAAATTATGTCTGAAAATTAGACCATGCCAAAAGCCCACACCCATTATGAGATCATTACCCATGTTACTTTGAAATGGGAAGTAACTTTTGATTTCTTTTTTTGCATAACTGTTGCAACAATATTTCGCTCCATTAAACATAACGAGCAATGACGTCATTTTGCATTCCATTAGATAGGGTCAATTGCCGAGGACCTTGACCCTCCTAGACCCCATGGGTTTCTCTGCTGGTGCTGGATCAGCATGGAGATTAACATGCTAAAATTCCAAGCTGACTTAATGCAATAACTATTCGATACCTTTGGTTTAAGTTTCCATTTTTCTGTGTTTTGTTTTGTTTTCAACAGGATATGAATTTCTGCAATTGTTTTGGTTAGGGATTAATTTTTTCCTGCTCATTTTCGATTAGAATTCGGACTTTGGTCGTTTTGATGTCAGTAAAAAGTAGGATGTTTGGATTGGGTATTAAGGTTGAGTTCAGAGGTGAATTAATAAAATATTTTCCAAACTGGTTTATGGGAAATATGTGTGTTTTTTTTTTTTTGTTGGTATATTTTTGTTGCAAGCCACAAAGAAACTAAGAACTTTATGAATTTTAAATTATTTATTTATGTAATTTCGGTCTTAAGTGGTTTTGAAATTTGTAAATTTAATTTTTAAGTGCTCAGCTGTTTCACCGCTAGAAGAAAAAGATAAAATAAAAGTCAAATTAAACCTATCTATCCTTGAATAAAAAATGCAAAACATAATAATTAATTGGAAAAAAATGTACCAATTTATTGGAGACATTGACCAATTTCTGCTTAAAATAGGTCTCAAGATATAATTGGCAAGAGAAATTGCGGCTAAGTAGTTTTAAATTGCGTGCAATAAGTTTTATTTAACAAAAAATTAACTAGTGTATCCTTAAACTTGATTGCACCATCACTTTGGTTATAATTTTCTAATTGAATTGAAGTGTGAGGCCGTACAGATACAACCACTTGACTGGGAATGCATGTTTACTCCATTTCCCAGAGAATTATGGGAACTGTGGAACATCAACCTCCTATGGTGTGAATCATTCTACACCTCAAATTATCGAGGCGAAATATAGAGCAAAATTAGGACTAATATGGACACAGAGCCTGTAATTTGGTCTCATCATTATCGAACATTAACCCATATCGTGTCATCTTTTGGCTTTCAATCCACAGATGTCAAGTGAAGTAAGTTTCGGTTTCAGCTTTCGAATACCGTTGATATTTCAGCTTTAATTTCCAACATTGTTTTCAAGGCAACCAGACTGTTAAAGTAAAAAAGGAAATGGAGTGTCTAATAAGGAAACTGTAATTGAAACAGTACTTTATAACTCGTTTCCGGTTTGGAGAATTATGGGAATTTAATTTTTAACTCTCACATTTGTCAATTCTTAATTTTTTTTTAAAAAATTTCTTTTGGGAGAAAACATGACATTTTTTTTAGCTCGCACATTGATTTTCATTTAGGTGACTCGTAAATATTCATGAGTGTGTAGTACCAATTGCTTTTTATTTTTAAAAATTAAGTTATAGAACAAATTTATTCAAAGCTCTATTTCGTGCATTCAATAATATTGTTTCACCGCACCTGCAGCTGTATTTGCATTGTTAGTTTTATCTCGGTTTCGCATCAATTTTTTCCACGCAATTTAGGGTTCGGTTTGACTGAATTAATTTGTTATTAACACCCAACACATGTGGATGTTTCATGCAGTTGCAGGTGGTAAACACATGACGTTTGTATTCAATTTGCACCGAAAGTTGAGAAGAAAATGGTTGATTTGTCGGTATAAATCCATTTCCCTTTTATGTCTCACCTTATTTCTTCCTCTTTCATCTTAAATGAAACGATTTGTTTCAATTTATCATTATACCCATTAAGGCAGTAACAGTGCACGACACAAGTCAAGGCACACCCCTTTAGATCACCGAACCTGATTCCAAGTTGCTTTTAAATATCATGTAATACCACTTCCTCTCCACCATCAACAATGACATGACACAATTAGTGAAGTTAAACATTGAGGAAGTTAACTTTCCGTGGTTCTTTCACCCACTCCACCCACCGGGGGAGTCAAAAACGGCAGTTAATGCTTCTAACTTGTTGAAAATTGATGTAAATTTGTTTACACGTCCTTGTCTCATGGGGCGGATTGAATCAAGTGACCCTGTCAGTGGGTTTCATTGACACGTAGCAATTGGTTTCACCAAGGGGGACTGAGTCCTTGAATGGTCATCTTTCGAAATTATCTTGACACTTCAAGGATGCATCAGCAACAATTCATCCCTTTACCCCTCTATAGTCTCTAATTTTCCCCAAAGAAAAAAAAAATTGGATGAAAAGTGTGAGGAGGGGTCAACAAACTGGGGAAAAAAGGAGCAAGGAAAACTAGAAAACAAGGGTGAAAAAACGCCTCTTTTTGATTAACTAACATAGAAAAAAAAACATGGAGTCCAGAAAAAGGGGGTCAAAGTCGTAGGGTGGAATTTTCAAGAAAAAAAAAAAGTGTGTTAAAATAAAAGTGAATAAAGTTATTTGTAATCTATAAAAAAAAAAAACAAGAGATTGAGTTGTTAAAAAGGAGTTTTATGGTTATTTGAGTAGACAAAGGGACGGCGAAGGAAAATGAGGTAAGATTTATAATTGTTTGTGTTTTTCTTTGGTATTTTGAATCTTTTTTTTGGTTGTTAACCGTTTGGTAAAGTTTATTGAACCCTTTTTGACAACTTGTTGTGATTTCATATCCCTTTTAGCTATTGTTTTAATGCTTTCCTTTGCTACATGTAATAAATACCAATGTTACAGCAAAGCCACACAGCAAAAACAACCTTTTTCCTTCAACGTTTGTTCTGCATTCTAATCACTTGTGATCACAGGCCCGCGGCCTCGAGTAGAAGTAATATTCTTCCTGAATTCCTTTTTTGATGCACCTCCCGTTCCTCGAAGGCCACGGATGTGCGTTTACCTTTGAGGGGAATGGAAAAAACAAAAAAGGCAAACATAAGAGTGCGCGTGTAAAATATTCAAAATGGCTGCGGCGGGTTTGAGGTACGTTGAGGCTAGTGACCTTGACGGACCTCCCCTCGGGCCGAGGCGAGGTTAAAACGATGCCTAATTTGGCTTAAAGCTACTACATTTTCGTGGTTTGAGAAATTAAAGTGAAAGTTTAATGGCGGTTGCTGCTTTTGACTGATTTAAGATGGCGCTTCCTCAAAACTCAGTGATTTTAGGATAAAGGTTTTAAATTTTTATACTGTTGGGCTGCCGAAGCTTCCGATTCTCACAGATGCGATGCAGTTTTCAGTAGATCGTTCGTAGATATAAATCAAATCAGATATCCATCAACATAACATGAAGTTTTATGCATTTTCACTCAATCCAATCGAGTCCCAGCCTGAAATACTAAACTAGTCATCGCAGTAACGTTATTGCTGCGGAAAATAACGTGATGAGAAGCTTGGGGCAATACGTTAGGGATAAGTCAAATGTATTTCTCAATTTCGAATTCATTTCTCGTGGGTAACAGTGAGATGCAGTGGACACTAGAAATTCATTGCACATTTGAAATATTTAGATATTCTGTAAGCTTGTATAACGTGTGCGTGGTTGAAATGAGTTTTTAATGATACATATTATACGGTTTGTATTAGTGGTTTTAGTCGGAGACCTGTGAGGTAGCGAGGTAAAAGTCGTGATATGATTTGATAGAATAATTAACTTGTTGCGGCTACTTGTGGTTTATGCTATCATTAGCAAAAACAGGGGTGGCCTAAGAGGATTAGAGGTCCATGGCAAAGAATATTGGCCAAATTTCGTCACAATTGTGGCGAAATTTGTCGAAATATTGTTAAAAGTTGTCACAATTTGTTAAAATTTGTTAAAGTTTGTTAAAATTTGTCAAAATTTGTTAAAATTTGTCAAAATTTGTTAAAATTTGTCAAAATTTGTTAAAATTTGTTAAAAATTTTCAAAATTTGTTAAAATTTGTCAAGATTTGTTAAAATTTGTCAAAATTTATTAAAATTTGTCAACATTTGTCAAAATTTGTCAAAATTTGTCAAAATTTATCAAAATGTGTCAAAATTGGTCAAAAATAGTCAAATATTGTCAAAATATCTCAATTTTTCAAAATATCTAAAAAATTTTCAAAATATTTAAAAATTTTTAAAAATATCTCAAAATTTTTCAAAATATCTCAAAATTTTGAAAAATATCTAAAAAAATTTCAAAATATCTCAAAATTTTTCAAAATATCTCAAAATTTTTCAAAATATCTCAAAATTTTTCAAAATATCTCAAAATTTTGAAAAATGTTAGCAAGGGTCCCCATATTTACAAGGGGACCAATGATTATTTACAGATTTTTTTGTACAGATTTTAGAAATTGTTGCTTTACTGGACTTACTCTAAAGCCATCTCTAAGTAAAAACTGGACTAAAAACGTTGAAAATAGGAGACCACATTGAATTCTTCGCTATAGTTTCGATTTCTGCTATATTTATCAAATGAAGTTATGACACCTCAGCTATTCATGATGTTTTGAAAGACTTAAAATTCACTGGCAATGAATAAGCACAAACTAATAACACACTCCCTTCCTGTTAGTATTAGATCAAATGTAAGGAACATACAAAGTCATTAACTTGCCACTTGAAGACAAGCTGACAAACTACCTACTTAAAATTGGAGCCTAAATCAGATTTTTTCCCAGATTTATTATTCTGTATGATGAAAGAAACTCTTGAAAAGAAAGAAAGAAAAAAAAATTCCTACAACACAATTTGATTTCCAGCGTGACTCAGGCTTTCTAAATTCTCACATTTTTAATCGAAATGAATGAATTTGACAACCATTATAACTAACCCCACGTGTGGTTGGGCTAATAGCACCATATCCTTTTATTTTACCATTTAAAGTCGATTTTTTAAGCGAATTTAAAATTAAACAAGCAATTTCACAGAGGTCATACTCGTATGTATAATATTGTATACGGGCAGTTCGGTTGGTAAGACATTAGTCCATTGGGAATAGTTTGCTTTTGCCATAATGTTTTAATCAAGATACAGCATTCATTACTAATTTGATATTAATGATTAAAATGTATGAAAATTTTAAAGCCGGGTTGTTAACTATAAAACACCCTTTGCACGTGCACGTTTTCTACTTTAACCCGCTGCTTAATTCACTTTCGCTAATTAATTAGATGAAAAAAAAATGTACCGGTGGTGATAAAACAAGTATATTTTCGTGTAATGTTTAGGGTATTTATGGGAAACGAAACTCGATGTTGAAATCTACTTCAATTCAATTTTGGCTTTGATTATGCGTGATAGTTAAAGGGCCTTTATAGACATGCACTTTGTGTTTAATTAAACTTTTAGAGCCCATTTACCTGCTGAAATGTCTTGTTGTATTACATCATATATCAAAATTCTTCTTGGAAATATTGGGGTCTCTTTTTGAGTTTAGATTACATCGGGATATGGTAGACACCCTAACCCTACCAGGAAAGACAGGCCTGACATTAATAACTCTGAAATCTTCACATCTGCTCAAATATATAAAAAAATTGACACTTCCAATGTCAGTAACACATTTTTACATTATTTTTACATCAAATTCATAAAAATGGATTTTTAAATTTTTTTTAATGTTTATTAAATTTTATTAATTTTTAAGAAATTTTTATGAATTTTTATTATGCAAGACTTTAACCTATTTAGATTAACTCCAATCTCGTGACATTGAAACCTAATAATCCTCGTTCGTCATCAAAACATTGTCCATTATTATTTTTTCCAAGGTTAAAGTATTTTAAAAATAAATGCACGTATGGGGTCTCCTTGGAAATCTCAATAATAATGCCATAGACTTTGCCTGTCATGGTCGCTTTATCAATAGGACTATTTCCTCATTGTTGTCACTTCCAGGAAGGCGCGGAGATGCTACTGAATGGCATCACACAACAAAATTCGTGACCCTAGGAATAACAAAAAAGAAATCAAACCAACAAAAAAGAATTGCTGAACATATGGATATCTCATTTCCCGTCATTGCTATTGATAAAAAAAAGCAAAGGGGAAAAAATACTCATTTATTACCTTACGCACTAAAACGAAATGACGTCTTCTCTTCTTTCAACCCTAACCGCCAGAGCGGCGTTAGTGGTCGGTTACTATGACAACGCACAGATCAATTTTTCCCTCTTCGGAGGCCCTGGGTCCATTTTGTGTTGGGGCCTCCAGCACCAAGTGGTGGATATTCATTAATCAAAGGTAAGGAAATACCACTAACATAGCGTTTTCCTGTCTGTTTACATGCTTTGTTTATGGTTAGGCTTCAATCGGAATGCGGTTTCACGCATGAGTAGTCGCAAGTGACGTTTGAGCGCCAATTGCGCGGGTGGGTTTGGGAAAAGGGTTCTGTTCTACTAGGCCGGTTAGGGCTATTTTTGTTTTTCTATCGCTTTCTACCTATGTGTGTTGTGTGTGAAACTATGCGCGGGATTACGGTCACATTTTTCCGGGATGCTTTTTAGGTGAGGGGAAAACGGCAGCCATTTTGTGAAGGTGGATGTGGTTCATTTACGAGGGGGAAAAATAAAAGGTGGGGGTGGATTTATTGATTGATTGTTGTCAATGAGTTTATGGGGTAGAATGTGTTGAAACAATGTTGATATTTTTGCTGCAACTAGTGAGAGATTTTAGTAATATTTTCACACAATGTTTATTTATTTGATGAAAATTGTGATTTTTTTGTTGTTGTTGTATTGCATTGTTTCGTGTAATTTGGTGTTAATTATAATGTTGCATTGATTATTAATATCGTCATTATTTAATTATAATGATGATAACGAACAATAATTACCAGCAATTAAGTGTTGCAGGGCAGTGTTGTCAATTTGGGTGCATTGTTTGACGATAAAAGCGCGTAAACATGCCAACAATTAGGAGAAAACAAAACATGGTCAACAAAGTCATTCATCTATTGTTGTATTTGTGACAACGATCCCTTGTTTTATCTTATTTTCATCGGAAAGAAGCGACGCGAGAGTAAAAACGGTGAAAAATAGCTTGTCGTTGCACGCATGCGTCGTATCGATCTGATGTCAGTGCACTAACAATGCGAGTTGAGGACGAACGTAAGGACGATGTTCTTTTCGGGGCCTTACGGCTCGGATTGGTTGCGTTTTCAAGGCTGGTGATGGAGATCTGACATTTTGAAATCTCGTTCCTCGTTTTTTTATTTTCATTTGTTTTAGTTTTTATTTTTTATTTTTTATTTTCTGTTGGTGGTATTGGGTTTAAAGAACCCATTTTTTTCTCCCCTGTTGGTCGTTTCCTGTTTGAGTTTTCGACTCGAATGAGTTGATGCACATGTCTGTCGCATTTACTGACCTCAAATCTGGACCGGAAGTGGGCTGCGGGGGTGGATCCCAGGATATAGAGGACATTAGTTAAAGTTAATTTGATTAACACTGTTTTTTATTTATTATTATTAGTTAATTCTTAATTTTTTGTTTTGTTTTCAATATTTATAATGACAAAATAAATTGTTTTTAAAAAAAGGTTTAACTTATTAACATGGCTTATTTTAAAGATTAGTTTAATTGCGAAATTTCACACGGTTGCATAATTGTTGCAAAATGCTGGAACCATTATTACATGATTGAATAATTGCGTGATATAATCAAGAATTTTTTTTTTTTAAATTTTAAAATCTTATTTAAGAAAAAAAAAAATCTGCAGGATCTTATTTTGTCCGAAATAAACGCTTAACATTCTTTCCTTTGCTTTAAACGTTGAGGTAAAAGACTCGGGTTGCCGAGCAACGGGAGTCAGCATCTGGTTGCTAGGTAACGGTCGTGAGTAAAGCTGAGTTACCAAGTTTTGAGATTTGATCCACCATTTTGAAATGTGCACAAAACATGAAAAACAATTCTTTTCTAATTACTTTATTCTTTTTCTTTTTCTGTTTTGTCTCAGGTGCATTGTTGGAATGATGTGAAAAAAATGATTTAGTCGACGTCATAGTTGGAGTGTGTTTAAGGTAAGGACGCCGCTGTGGCGATGTGGTAGTTAGGTGAAGGGGATAAGAGTTTTCAATGGTATTAGGTTTAAGCCCCATTACGACGAGAGGGATGAGGGCAAGTGTGTTTAATACTTAGCAAGGTAAAGTGCAGATGCGGAGAGTGTTATTGCTTTATATTCGAATCAAGCGACGAAAAATGGAAATCAAAGACTAGAGTAGACCGTGGCACGATGTGGAAATTGAATAGCTTCTGTTGCCATGGCGACGGGATCGTTTAGACATTGAAGATCTTTCCACTTTCAAATTTTTTTTTAAAATTTTCAATAAAATTGTTCAAATCTCCGATTATTTATTTATTTATTTATTTATTTATTTATTTATTTTTCAATTGACCAAAAGAGAAAATCCGTTTATTTGTTTATTTGTTATCGGACATGTCGGGGGCCCCGGGGCCCCCAAACTTGAGTTGCACTCGTTGTGTTGGCAGCAAATCTCATCAGCCAACAAGACATTAATTAGTTTTCATGAAAGCAGCACGAAATTAAGTGCAAGCCTTTTTACTTGAACAATACATCACTCTTATTAAAAACCGATACATAATTCACGTTTATCGCACCTGCCAAGACCGATGCCCGCTTGTAATGTCATTCAAGCCGATCACCGCCTACAACAATATTGTTCTAACCTTCACCCTTATTCCTAAAATACCGCTCACAACACGGTTGCGGGTTGTTTTCACGGCCCTACACCGCATCTTGATGCACACAACAATCCCAAAATAAACCTCAATCTGTGCAAACCGGAAACCAACTCTCATTGTTCGAAACATTTCCGGTTTTCGGGTTGGTGCATTCCAAGGTGATAAATCGATGAAGTTAAACAACTAATGGACTTTCACTTACCTGGGTTGCCCCCCACTGGGTCCCAAACGCCCCCCGTTACCCCAAAAATGGTGAAAAGGGGATGCAGGGGCCCCACGATGAGACCCCTGCGGACTTACAGGCGGTTTGTTGATAAAAGGGCGTTTCTACAACTGAATGTTTCAGGTTGAAAACAAAATTAATTAATTTGTTATTATTATTTGTTTTAAAAAAAATTTTTTTTAGATGCTGCTGTAGCCATGGAACCGTGTGAGGCGGACAGTGTGAGTGTGGGCAGTGATGAGGCGCTTGTTCTCATCCGCGTCAACGTGCCTGAACTGGGCGTCCAGAAATGTCTGCAGTTCCATCGGGACGAACTTGTGTGGGATGTCAAACAACAAGTTCTTGCTGCTTTGCCTAAGGTATTGCGTCGGATACGTGGAAGGAATGAATAATATAGTTTGCGGTTTTAATTACAGGAATTAAAGGAAAGTTTTAATTATGGGTTGTTTGCTCCACCACAAAATGGCAAAGCGGGTAAATTTCTGGACGAAGAAAGGCCGTTATCGAACTATCCATTACCAGGTCCAATTGGCTACCTAGAGGTATAATTGTTGAAATGGTTGAAATGTTAGTAATTAGCATGCTAATTGCTTGTATTGTCATTCAGCTGAAGTATAAAAGAAGAATTTATAAAATGATGAATGTGGATGAGAAACAAATCAAGCAGTTACACACAAGGGTAGGAATTATAATGAGTTAGATTAAAAGTGTAATTTATTTATTTATTTATTTATTTATTTATTTATTTACTTTTACAGGCAAATTTACGGCGTATGTTGGAGTATGTGCAAAGTTGCCAAGTGGAAAAAGTTACCAAATTGTGCTCGAAAGGACTGGACCCTAATTTTCATTGTTCGGAAACCGGAGGTGATTTATTTGTTTATTTTTGTTGGTTGAAATGATTTTTGGATTAAAAATTGTTTATTTGGTTGCAGAAACTCCACTTACAATTGGAGCCACAATGAAAAAATCCTCTAAACTCCTAATGGCTTTAGTGAATGGTGGTGCCCTTTTGGATTATCGTACAAAAGATGGTTGCACTGCTATTCACCGTGCAGTTGAAAAAAATAACCATGAAGCTATTAAGGTATGCGTTAAATGGTGAAAATTGATGTAAAAATGATGCAATGCGTCATAGTTACGCACAAAATCTATCGTCAATAAATCTAATTTGTTGCTTGTGCAGGCAACGATCGTACGCTTTAATTTATATGTTGTAACTGAAGGTTTATATTGCATTTTTAGACGTTATTAGATTTGGGTTCTTCGCCAAATTACCGAGACAACAAGGGAATCACTCCACTTTATTACACCGTGCTCTACAATGCTGATCCAAGCATTTGTGAAATGCTTTTACACGATCATGCGCACATCGGAGCACAGGATTGTCAAGGGTGGCATGAAGTGCATCAAGCGTGTCGAAATGGAATGGTACAACATTTAGAGCACATGCTATTCTACGGTGCTGACATGAATGCAAGAAATGCAAGTGGTAACACTCCGTTGCATGTGTGTGCTGTGAATGATCAGGTACGTACGAGTCAGTATGCGCAATAACACGTTGAAAGATATATCTTTGTATGTAACCACAGGAGAGTTGTGCCAGAGTGTTGCTGTTTCGTGGTGCTGAAAAAGAACCACTGAACTATGCAAACCAGACGCCGTACCAAGTGGCCGTCATAGCTGGAAACTTAGGTTTAGCAGAAATTATCCAGAAACATCGACCTGAAGATGTCGGTATGAATGCAACGCTAATTCTATACACAAATTGTAACACCATTTTGTTTTTTTTTGTCTTTTTTGACTAACTTTTCTCTTGATATCTTTCTGGGTCTATGTCCATCAGGTGTCCGGTCCGGTGCATTTCTAACATTTTCTCAATTCTATCTGGGTCCTGCTCAACCTAAAATATTCTTTTATACTAAACACACTTGGCGACAGTTATGGTGTTATTTTTTTTTTTTTATATTATTATTATTTGATTAGTTAAAAAGAGTAGTGGCGTGTATGTTTACAGTTACTTTCCGAGAAGCTCCAAAATACAACCCAAGGCGTCGGTTAAGTAACGCATCGTCTATTCTTCATCGTACGCTGAGTGATCCTCGACTCGAGACATTCGGTCTGAGATCTGTAAGCAGTCCTTCCCTTTCCCACCGTAGCATGCCTCCATTTTCATCAGCGTCTAGTTTATCGGAGACTTTCACCGATACATCCACTCAGCCGAGTCTTGAGGACTCGGACACGGGAAATACAGGTAGAAATGTGCAACACCTGCTGGACACAGATCCATCGAGGTTTATTAAGAGTTTTTTTGCCGGGTTATAGTCCAAAGTTGATGTTTTGGGTGAGTGTTTAACGAGTTTATTTATTTTTATTTTTTTTTGGATTCGTAGACAAAAGCAATATAAGTGATTCCTCAGGAATATGCACCAGCAACAGTGCAAATAGTTATGATCAATACCATAAAGATTTAACTTACGAAACAGATACAAATAGCGGAATGATGTGTGTCTGCCTCGAACCGTACAATTCAGGGTTGCCGGACCATTTAATTTTATCTCCCGGCGATATTGTAGAAAGTAAGTTTTTGAGATTTACAAGAAACAAATTGTTTAATAATATTTTCTTTTTTAAATGATTGAAATTAGTAACTGCGATTTTGGAAAGCGGATTGCTTGAAGGCCGAACCAAAAATCAACAAGGATTGTTTCCAAGTACTTGTGTCCAAGAAGTGCGGTTAAGAAATCCAGGTTTGTAGGGAGGAAAAAAGTAATTTATTGATTAGGTTTTTAATTTAATCGATAATTTTTAGATGCCAAACCTGTTTGCTCTCGAATAGAAGGGCGACGAGAAGTTAGCAACAGGCTACAAATACAAAATATTAAAAATTGGAAATAGTAAGTTTTTCGATTTAAGAATGTGAGTATCGGGTTGGTTGTAAACTTTATTATTGCATTCCAGCTGTGAAGAACCAAGAACAGTCATTTTGCATAAAGGAAAAAAAGGATATGGGTTTGTTTTAAGGGGTGCTAAAGGTAAGCTGTGTAGCTCTAGCTAGTTTAGCTATAAAGTTAACTTGTTTTATTTGTTTTTGTTCAGCAACGAGTCCATTGATGGAAATGCAGCCGTCTGAAAATTGTCCTGCTCTACAGTATTTAGATGATGTTGATAAGGGTGGTGTAGCTGATTTAGCTGGACTTAAGAAAGGAGATTATTTATTAGCTGTAAGTTGATGCGAAATGTGATATTTAGTGTTTAATTGATGGAAATATTGTTGAATAGATAAACAGTGAAGATGTAACTCAAGCTTCACACGAACATGTTGTAAATTTGATCCGAAAGTCAGGCGATTTGGTTGCAATGACTGTAGTAACTGTACACCCAGCAGGAGGAATGCTTGGAGACAAACCCGCTAGTGCTGCAATGCGCCAATGTTCAACATTACCTCGAAAATTAATGAGGGGCAAAGGTAATTAATTGGCTAATTGAAGAAGAAGGAGGAAAAAAGTTGTACAATTTTATTTTTCGTTTTAGCTGCCCCTGCTCCTCCGAGAAGAGATCCAAGAACAACACTCTCTGTTGGCCGTGCTAGAGCGCGATCTATGGTAGCTGGACTCGCTGAAATAGGTATTATTATTGATTAATTTGTATTGCGAGCGAAACAAACAATTGTGATTATGCTGCTTAACAGAGGCCTTGAATCAAACTTTACAACAACAATACGATGCAGAAACCCGTGGTGCGCACAGCAGTTCAATCGAAAGCCTTCCTTACAAACCTGCTGCACCCACTACGGATGGACAACAAGCCACCGTGAAAACGGCTTCTATTCGGGCGAGACCGGCGTCAAAACGCATAACTGCTGCAGAACTGGAGGAAATTTTAGCCCGACAAGGAACACCTCAGGACTTGACAATGGGTCGACCTCCAGGCAAACTGCCTAAAGTGTACAGCAGTGTTGCTGAAATGAAGCGCAGTCGAGCAGGAAAACAGAGAGGGGCCGGCGATGCTGCTAACCTTCATAAAGATTTCTCCAGCACACCGGACTTGAATGCCGTCGAAGCCGAGAAAGACAGTGGGAAGCGCAGAATCAGAAGCCAAGAAAACGTGGCAGCACTGAATGCAAAAAATAACAGACATTCTTGGGCGTTCCCATCAACAACGCACTCGAAGTTTATTGATGGGAGGGACAGTGTTTTACACGCGTGGGGATCGGACGAAAACCTATTTGAAAAGTGCCAACTAGCGGAAACAGAATGTGCCAACATGCAGGTGTCTTCGACGCGTGGTCCGCCTCCCCCACCTACGCACCCACCGCCCCCGCCACCTGTGAGTCAGGTAGTCAGGGTGGATGTGTCTAGGGCAAGGGGAGAATATGCTAATGTAACTGTAGATTCGAAACCAATGTCCAGTTTCAGGCCGGTGGGGGAAGGAAGCAAGATGTACGCATCTCCCGAAGATGCGTACATCGGTCAGCATAAGATCGTGCAGTCGCTTCGGTCATGTTCGCTTCCAGCAAAGCTTCCGCCACCACCACCGGGGAGCAGCAGCAGCAACACTTCGTCCGAATCGGAGACGAGTGGCGATTCGAACGCTGGAGCCGGATTTAACTCTTACAAGCAGGTGCCGTACATGGTAGCTCCGGATGCCGTTTCAACCGACAGTGGCAATTCATCGGAACGATCACATCCTTCAGCCAAAGGCAATATCGCATTATACAGAAAGCAAATGCAAGCTGAGCAAGAACCTTTCATACCAGCACCCGATTACGATGTGAGCGAAGAGGAGGAAGATGTAGTGATTACCCCCCAGAATCCACCATCGATTCCACCTCCGCCGAAAGTCTATGAGAAGCAGTCCTCGCAGGAGTCGCCGAGCCACAGCGACAACAGCCAACGATCGACGGGAACCATCAAGGCCGTGGAAATGACTAGTCCTAACACCAGTCCTCACAAAGATGCAAAAAAAGCAATAGCTGAAGCAAGAGATCGTTTAAAAAGTGTTCAGAAACCAAGCGATGGTCATCAGACACATTTAGAACGTAGAGGGTCGACGGGATCGGGATCGGGGTCCGGGTCGGGGAAGTTCGTGACGGAAATTGAAGTTCCTTCTGATGGGGACATGAATCGTCAATCTTTTAAGCCACTCTCAGGCAAAGGAGCTGGAGATAAACCAAAGAAGCCTCCAGTGCCCATACCGAAACAAGCAAAACAGTCTGGCGGACCAACCACGCTTGGCAAGCAGGATGTGGCCAGTTCGCCGGACTTCAAGCATCTTATTGCCCAGAAGGTGGCCGAGAGGCAGAGGCGAATGTCCCAACCTGAAGTTGAACAGCAAATCGGGATTGTGGACGACGGAGGAGGATCGATAGTCGAGACTAGCGCAGTCCCCAAAGTTCGAGATCAGATTTCAGTGTTTGAAAAGAAACAGGAACCTGGCAAGCCTTCTGCTTCTTCTCCCATGCGCATTCCGAAGAGAGGAGAGAACGAGCGCGCAAGAACAAGGTCTCAAGTTTTGGACAATAAAGAGCTTGGCGAAACGTCTGTCCCGATGAAGATCTCAAAGTCCTGTCCGACCGATTTGTCGCAAGAGGAACTGGAGAACAGCTCCAGCGGCGTATCATCTGATGTTGAGGGTCCAGCTGAGGTGTCCGGCGCGGCGGTTGAGGGGGGTCATCATTGCAGAGAGGAACTGGACTCTGATGATTCAGACGACCTTCAAGACAGGGGATGGTTGCTGAGGGCACGGTTGTCGGAAGCGGACACACTCGTGCGCGAAGAGATGGAGGCCGGTGGGCGCAGAGTGTTGACGAAGAATGCTGTTTCGCTCGTCAAACTTCCACCTCCGATCGAAAGCGGTGAAACGGATGGTGACAGCG
The DNA here is from genome assembly GCA_034701245.1 of Strigamia transsilvanica. Taxonomy (NCBI): domain Eukaryota; kingdom Metazoa; phylum Arthropoda; class Chilopoda; order Geophilomorpha; family Linotaeniidae; genus Strigamia; species Strigamia transsilvanica. The sequence goes on along the minus strand of JAQIXU010001111.1, from coordinate 5,632 downwards.
ATGTTGCTGAACTGGGTCCACCGACACCAGTTTCGGGCAAATCGAAAAAGGATTTCCCCGCTGGTATGGCAGCTGCAACGACTGTCCTACGTCCAGGTGCTCGTCAAGTGGAGAAACCGAGCCAGATGGTGATCGTGAACCCGATGCCGAGCAAGCCTGTCGACATTGTTCCAGCACCCATCCCGCCTGTCATGAAAATGACGCATGCAACCACCAATGGAAGCGGACGAATGCAAAGCCTACCTATGGAGATTAAGCCTTCAAGAGGTGGTCCTGCGGCGTCCTCTCCCAGAGGTGGTGAATTGGAGATGAAGCAAAGCCCCCCTGTAGTTGTCGCCAAACACAAGACACCGCCTTCTGGTCCTGGTCCTACAGTTATCGAAGTGAAACAAGGACCGCCGACGGCAGCCCGTAGCCGGTCTTCAGATCCTCAACGAATAACCTACGTGCAAGACGGGAGAGACGGGAGAGATCAGCGGCAATCGTCCGCGCTGTCTCGACATTTGAAGGAGCAAGAAGTCATGAAAGGTGGTGTGTCGCAGATGAACGTTCAGTACCGAGGAGCGGGTCGACAGATGGATGAGCGGGATAACAAGTCGAGCCCTCCGATGTCGTCGAAGGGGGCTTACAAGTCAGGCTCGCATCAGCCCCCACAGACCAGCAGAAAGAAGAAACACAGTGACGGGCCGAACGCTGCCGAGCTGGAGCGGAGCATTGAGCAGAGTCTGGAGCTTATCAAGATGCACGTGGACTCGTTGCACGAGGTGAACGTGCTCGCGGGTCTGGTGCCACCTCCGCCTGAATTTGAGGGGGCAACGACAGCCGAGCAAGCCGGGGAAGTTGGTATGATTGCCCCTCCCCCGGAGTTTAGTGACGACGTGCACGTACCCCTTGCTCACCAGCTCCAGGAGCTGCTTCTGGTGGGTTCCCTACCCCGCCACAGCTCGACGCAGTCCCTACAGCAAGCCATGACACCTGGAGGAGCCGGGACACTACGAAACACTAAACAAGCTCTTAAAATGGGTTACGCAACAATAAGTGGTGCATCCAGCAGTGCAGCTTCAGCCACGTCCCGTTTAGTGCGCCCCAAGACACTCACTACCGATGTTGGTCCACCATTGACCAAGTCCAAAGGCCAGAAGATGTCACCGGAAATGGCCAAGACGCCTCCAGGTGGTGGTGGGATGTACAACGGGTCGGTGGAGAGCCCAATCGTAAGACATGACGGGAGCAGTGGGGGACCGAAAGGGCTGAGTATTAATCCAAAGGAGTTTGGCGCCAAACCGTTGCAACAATGGACAAGTCGTGATGTATCCGATTGGTTAGAATCTCTGTTTATGCCTGAGTATAAGGGCAGTTTCGAAGCAGCTGGAATCAATGGTTCTCGTCTTGCCACTATTGACAATTCAGCATTGTTAGAATTAGGTGTCAAGCGTGTGGGTCATCGGCTGAATATGGAACGCTCTCTCCGCAGGCATATGTCCCAAAAATGAGTTTCAGAACGTGCGTGTGCGTATCATGTAAAGAGAAATTTTTATTTCGATAAGAGTGAGTTAACAGCTCTGATATGATATGATATTGGAGATTGATCAAATCTAAACCATTTACCAAAAATAATATCGTGATTGATTGATTGAATGGAAAACCATTGTTGCAACATTGTGGCGGAAAATTCCAGTTTGCGATTTATGATTTATCTGTTCATTTATGTAGGCATTACCAACTTTTCTTGTTATATTTTTCCAATTTTAATGAAACTTGTTTTTGTTTTATTATTATTATTATTATTATTATTATTATTATTAATTAACAATAATATTGTGCATTATGATAACATGTATATTTTTTTGTTGCATTTTATTTGGTACCTGATGATCAACTTGTGTCTTTGTGTTTTGATTCATTGTCAAGTTAGTTCAACGATTTATCAGTTTTAAATCATGTGGAAACAATTTTTCATTTCATTGTAATCCTACTTGATAAAAAAAAAAATACCTAGCACACAGTTTTATTATTATTATTATTATTATTATTATTATTATTGTGGAATTAATCTCTTTCTTTTATTTGTGAATAGTTAGGAAATAATAACAATAACTCACAAAATTGTAAAGATGTAAAAACGAGCTATTTCATCAAATCTCCAGTTTTTTTGTCTTTGTATACAATATTTCCCTAGACAATTATCTATAGAAGTATGTGTAAATGATTGTATAGTATTTATCATTGTAGTTTCAGTTGCCTTCTTTGTTTTTCATGGTAAATCATTTTTGCCTCAATTTTTTGTGTGTTTTAACTGGCAAGTAACATAATAATCCTTCTATGTATCTGTCTCAACGTAAACAAGTTTCATTTTAGGTCTTTATGGGCCCTAAAACCCCTCTTTTGAAAACTTAAATATAATGATAGGCCTAAGTTAATTCGTTCGTTTGATTTTTAATTTTTGATTTTAATATTTTTTCTTTTTGTTTTCTTTTTGGAAGAGATGTATATACGTATTATAAATATTTGAATTTCCATTTAAACGTTTTTAAGAGGGAGAAATAAGTGAAGAAATGAGGGGGGAAATGTTTTTGTTCCATTGTTGTCACATCCTTCCATTGATTGATGACAATAAAAATTGCTCATACTTGACAGTAAATATTACCATAAATAAAGTTACAAATACACTTGCATTCAACATTAATAGTTTGATGGTGTAATTTTTCTTTTTGTTTTTTTTTTTAAACAAATTCAAGTAGCTTTTTTTATATAAAAATATTTCTTGGCGTGGAAATCATTGATTTGCAAAGAATTTTAAAAAATATTATTCATTACATTAGCCAATTGAAATGACTTTGCATGATTTTTAAAAGAAATATATTTATTAATTGAACTAAGTGATTGCTTGTGAGTGTTGCAAAATTGCATCTGGCAGTCATTAAAAGTGCAGATTGTATAATGATGAAACAACAAAACTCCATTTGAAATTATTATCTTATGCTAGAGAATTTCATAATAAATTCGATACTTTTATGGAAACATGTTTTCTTTTAAAGTTCAGCAGCATAATGATTTTTTTGAATGGTGATGTAAATTCGTTTTTACGTCACTTAAATTAACTTGGAGTTGGCTGGTAATTCTTTTCTTCTAGTTTGAAATGTTTGGACAGAAATTTATTCGAATAAATCCGAATTAAAGTGAAGTAAACATGTCATTCAATTTAATGACATTAAAAACGATTTTATTTTTTAAAAGTTTAATTCTCGTTCGCAGCGAAGTTGATGAGTAAAAAATCTCTTTTCGTATTATGTTTCATGCAATCACGCAGATTGCAGTTGCACTAGGGCAATTACTTTTTAAGAACGAAGCTATTTAGTAAGTAATCAGCTTAATTTTCATTTTGTATTTACAAAAAACGAATAATATTACAAATTTTCTTTTTCCCGTGTAGCCAAATTTCTGTTATTGGGTTTGCATCTTTAAATAGTCAACCGGTAATCATTTTGAAGGTGAGTGAGCTTTACTGTATTTCACTTTCTTGCAAAACATTCCAAACAAATGGTTTTTACAGTCGCAGTTTGTGAATCTAACGTTGCAAACTCAGCTGGTCTTTTCTACGTACTAAGGTTTATCTGGATAAATTCTTTATCCTAGATAAATCCTTTAACATTTACATACGGCGCTATTATTTTTGTTTGCTTCTACCAGAAGGGCAAAAAAGCATAAACAAAAATGGTAAATGGTGTACTTCTGTACTACCATAGCACTAAAAACTAGGTACATTCCAAAACTCAAGTTTCAGTCGGTTAGGTTTAGTTTAAGTCACGTGACTTCCGGAAATTTGTTCGTTTTGTGTTGCTTTTTTTGGCTAGATTTGCCAGGTGTGCTTCCAAAAAAAAGTGGACAAGGGGGGCGGGGGGTGAAAAATAAAAAAGAATTTTTACAATTACATTTTACTTTGTGTATTTTTTATTTGACTGCACAGCTTTGATCAATTCTTTGATTTCAGCACAACATTGAGGAATATTAAAAAATATACAAGTTCAATTTATTTGGTGTAGTATACAGTCGGTCCACTTTTTTGTGAAAAAAAAAGTGAACTTGATGTGAGAAAAGTGGACACCTGGCAACCCTATTTTTGGCTGAAACGAACACGGCCAAAATCCTGCGTTTTAACTGAAACTACAGTTTGCGCCCGGTATCTTGATGCTGAATTCAAACTGCGCATCCCATTCTGCGCGCACAATTTTCTAATTCCAGTTCTTATTTAGCCTAATATTAGGCCTAAAAATGCGAAATAATGTAAATAAACAACAATATACCGGTAATTTATGGCATGGTACTGAAATATAGTTGTTTTCTTTTATTGTTTAGCATTATTTGGCCGAATATTAAGCTTACTACTGCTAAATATGAACTAAAGGAGATAATCGTTTGCGGGGAATGGGATGCGCAGTTTGAATTTAGCGTCAAGATACTGGGCGCGAACTGTACACATTGTTTAGCCTCGATTTGGATTCAGCTCTTGTTTTCCTGTCCACCATTTTGTTGATCGATCTAAATTGTATGGATTAGTTTGCAAAGGAGTTCAAGTAAGAATTTGCTGTTCTAATTTGATTTTAGAAAGTATAGAAATGCATCTCAAAAATATTCATTTGTAAGTGCATCCATTCAATATACCTGAATGCCCTGTTCTGGTTACTGCAAGAATTGGCGAGACGAAGGCGACGCACGAGTCACAATCGGAAAGAAATTGTGCTTATAAACGGACGAAATCGACGGGGGAAAAAAACAACAACAAAAAGCAACGATATTACGATATTAATATCGTTTAACTGCCATAAGCCATGACCAAAAACCGTATGCAAAACCACGGCTGGAGTGGTTTTTGAAATGGTTTATATCAGGTTTTGATTTTTACAACCAAATTCAAAATGGCTGCCACGAAAGTTAGATCGAGGGGTCAAACATTCAGACTTCATAAAAACTTTCAGGCGAAATATTAATCATCTGATCAGGTGAAGAAACGTGAGTAAATGCCTAATTATGTGCATTCACAATTCGTTAGTTTAATGAAAGAATTTTTTTTCGCCATTTACTCGCAACTCCGAGCGTGAGATGCAAAGATTACACTAAAAACTTTTATTTCGACTTATTAACAATAAGAGGTTTTGTACCGTATTTTTTATCACGTGGTATCTATACCATCAATCAAGTACAGTACATACATTTGTGAATTTATAACACCAGGGTAAATCAAAAAACTACTCTCGTATTCAGTAAAACCTTGTAAGTGTTATCAAGGAGTTGTAAACAACTCTTTGGTGTTGTTTTTTGTATCTAATTAGGTGCGGACTTGCTCACCGAGCAGTCGGGCATTTCCCGATGGGAATGTTTTTTTAAATAAAAAATTCGTCACTTTGCTATCCTCTCCCTCTTTTCTCTCCGACTCTCACGTGACCCTTTGTTACCTAGGAGTCCAGCAGTCCACAGGTCAGATCAGTGGTCTACTGGCCACACTTGTCGACCCGAGGCCCCGGAGACCCACAAGCGAAATTTATAATTTTTCAAACATTTGTCAAATTTATCGAAATTTTTCAAAAAATTTGTCAAATTTATCGAAATTTTTCAAAAAATTTGTCAAATTTAT